>JAHWFP010138908.1:100004-151159 GCA_023313725.1 Lithobius niger
TGGCTTTTGGTTTGGTTTTAATTTTGTTGTAATTTGTTGTATTTAGTTAGTTTTGGTGTGTTGATATCACTCCTTTGAAGGGCCGAACCACTCTCAACTTGGTGGCCTCCTTACCAGTTTTTGGCTTTGTTTATTTTGCTTTGTTTTTACATTTGGTTTATTTTTCGTGAATTGAACGTGAATACAATTTCTTTGCAACGTTGTTTAGATTTATCGTGATACACTAGTGTGTGCCTAGGCACGTACGTCAGTATACACGTTCTCATTGTCAGAACTTTGGCCGTCCAATGAGAGACGATGCCGACAATACTAACAATGGTTAAACAATATTTTCGTACTTACGCGCCCTCCCACGCCATCCCTGTTACGCCCCCAGGCTCCAAACCATAAAAGACACGCAGTTCGTATTGTACTGCACCCATTCGTCCAATTCATAGCTGGAAGCCTTCACGTTATCTCGGAATTGATGAATAATCACCCTACGGGATTTAACATGGGGATGAGCGGACTAGCTAGCTAGGTAGGTAGCTAGGTAGTAACACATTTTCAACGTTATTGAGAGGCAGATCTTGCATTGAAAGCAGCGTAGCTGGCATTCAAACACGAGTTAATTTTTGTCAGGTGGGTCATTGTTCTCGATTTCAACACAATTTAAGCTTTTGTACCGCATTATTAATTTTCCCCAAGTACCTGAAATGTGCCGAACTATGCTTCAAGATACAAGACACTGACGCAATGGCGTCGCGCTACAATGGTTTACAACCTCGACAATTGAATTGATGGGATGTTTTTTGTTTGTTGCCTAACTTGGCGCGACACACTAGCGTGTGTCTAGATAATGCGGTACAAAAGCTTAAATTGTGTTGAAATCAAGAACAATGACTCACCTGACAAAAATTAACTCGTGTAGGAATGCCAGCTAAGCTGCTTTCAATGCAAAATCTGACCCTTAATAATGTTGAAAATGTGGAACTAGCTAGCTAATTCTAGTCCGCTCATCCCCATGTTAATTTCCATAGGGTGATTATTCATCGATACCGAGATAACGGGAAGGCTTCCAGCTATGAAATTAGACGAATGGCTGCAGTACGATACGGACAGCCTACCTTTTATGGTTTGGAGCCTAGGGGTGTAACGAGGATCTCGTGGGATGGCGCGTAAGTACGAAAATATTGTTATAACCATTGTTAGTATTGTCGGCATCGTCTCTAATTGGACAGGTTAAGTTCGGACAATGACAGAGTGTATACTGACGTGCGTGCCTAGACACACACTAGTGAAGCACGATAAATCTAAACAACGTTGCCAAAGAAATTGTGTTCAAGTCCAGTTCACGAAAAATAAACCAACTCTCAAAACAAAGCAATATAAACAAAGTCAAAACCTGGTGAAGAGGCTGCCAAGTTGAGATTGTGATATCAACACACCAAAACTAACGAAATAAAACAAATTACAACAAAATTAAAACCAAATAAAAACCTATAAAGAGGTGACCAAGTTGAGAATGGTTCGGCCTATAGGCAAAATGTAGTAACAAATTGTGGAAAACCAATTTCTTGTTGACGTGCCACTTTATTACACGGTAGTGCACGGTAGTGGAGATGAGTCTAATACACAATTAAAAAAAGGACTGATATCATATCAAAAACCAAAACTGGTAAAAGGGCTACCAACTTACGAATGGTTCAGCCTTTCAAAGGAGTGATATCAACACACCAAAACATTCGCTAACTTAATCGCACCGAATAATACTTTGGACGTTAAATGAAAACTTGAACATTGCTACCCAGAGTAGCAATGTTCTAGTTTTCATTTAACATTAGAACTATTAAGCGGTGCGATTAAGTTGGCGAATATTTTGGTGTGTTGATATCACTCCTTTGAAGGGCCGAACCATTCGGAACTTGGCGGCCTCTTTTTACCAGCTTTGGTTTTTGATATGATGTAGATAACTCTAAAATAAGTTCGTTTTTGTTTATTAATCTGTAACAATCAGTTGTACTACATGGTGCCTAAGCTTAACAACGGTATCACCCTAACAATGTC
This sequence comes from Lithobius niger, assembly GCA_023313725.1. Lineage (NCBI taxonomy): Eukaryota > Metazoa > Arthropoda > Chilopoda > Lithobiomorpha > Lithobiidae > Lithobius > Lithobius niger. The sequence continues at coordinate 102,051 of JAHWFP010138908.1, forward strand.
AAATAACTGATTCTTTGACTATTTTCTTAGAAGTTTTTAGGGCGACAAGTTCGTCAAGGGGGGTTCTGATTTTAGGGATGCGCGAATATCCGACATCCTAGAATAAAGGGTATTACTTTTGAAAATTGCCGTAGGATTAAATGTAAGTAACTAATATATGAATGTGTCAAATTCAAATCTGAATTGGTAAATCGATGAAAAAAGTATTATTACTTAATAGCCAATGAAGCTAAACGAATTGTTCAACCAGGCCTAATCAGACAACTACCTACGAGCGTTCGTATTTTAAATAGGGCCTACTTAAATAAATCTTGCTCTAACTTTAGCTTTAGGGTGCACTTATCCATTACGTTGCTTTGTTCTGATGAGCTAGTTCAGATAATATTGACATAAGAGCTGGCCGAACCTCATTAGGCCCTAGCTGCTTGATTTGTGCTCTTGTGTTCTCATCCCTTTTCCTCCCCTTTTTACGTTTTACAAGTAGTCATTTGTTTGCAGCATTTTCAGCTGTATTTGTTTGTTGCTAAAATTAGGCTAAATTTGTTAAAAGTATGGGCGTAAATAACCATGTGTTTACGTGCCCTTCCTTGCATGTTCCTTCTAACAACTGCAGCCCTAGATTTTATGGTTCACTCGAGATATGCACGTTATTATTTTAAATAAAGAGCCACGCTTCTTGAAAAGTTATGACCCATAACCCCATGAGAAAAACCGAGAATACGTCTAGAAATTCGAAGGAAAACTCAACCCAGTCACGAGTGAGGAGAGAAATCCCCTCTACTGCGACTTGATTGCTCTGTGTAACGACAGTCATTCCGCATTAGTATAGAGCAGTGACACGACGTAGTACTATTGTATATAACTCTTATGCTGGAGCCTTAATGGGTTAGCTGCAAGGGGCACTGCAGAGAGAAACAGAAGGGCGTCATACTAAAGCCGATGCTGTGAAGAGTGATTTCTTATACCTAAAACGCGCGATTTCTGTTGTTGGAGAAAACAACGTTATTTTAATTCTAAGAAATCCGCTCTTCCGTTGTTTTTCCCTCCATGTTTATGTAGTGCACCTTGTAGTTAGGCCCTCCAAAACTCATACTGGTGCCAATATGGCGGCAAATGTCAGTGCGCTATACTGTATACAAGGATTGCAATGCTTAATAGACTTTAATTCGGAGGTTTGATGCACTACCAGCCAAAATCGTAGCACCTGGACGCAAAAGGAACAATTTTGCTAGGTAATTCCCATCGAAAATCCCTAGGATCTTTTACATGCTGCAGCCGAAATGAGCAGGTGGCATCACATGGCTCGTTTCTTCCCGAAAATGCCCGGATTGATAGGTCGCGCTCGAACCTGCGGCCTCTGGCAACTGAGAGAATCGGGCTGATCGTCAGTACACCTTGCTCCGTAGACTATACTATACGGCATATGGGCTAATACGAGGTAAAGTACATAGGTATTATGAAGGTCCTTCATAATTAGTGTTTCAAAGCACCTTACTCGCACTACCGGTTCAAAACCAAAGACTAGCAATTTTGATCAATTAGCACCAACACCACAGATTTAGCCATGACCCAAACTGTAGTGTGCATAGCGTTTTGGAAGAGTTATTTCACAGCAAAACCAAGCGCCCTGCAGGCGGTGACATTCAGACCAAGTAAAATGAGCTAACCTAATCTCACCTAATATACCCAAGTAAACTATAATAAAACCTAAATTTTCGTCTGTCCTATTAGCTTTTTACAAATCTTCCCGTAAAGCTTCTCTTATCAGTTTGTGGCGAACGATTCGTAACGAATTGAAGTAGCAATGATATAAGTAACAAACTGTCACTGAAGTTTATTTGTATAATTATAGCCCCGAAATGCAACACAAACTCATCGGTTATGTCACACAATAAATTAATGCAAATAAATGCATTGCCTCCCCTATTGTTTTGCCCTAGTTTCTCATTGGTAGACAGTCAAGTCGTTAGCAGTGTTTGCCCCCCTGTCCCAAGTTTCCCCAATACCCTACCTCGGCGAGCTTGGCTTGTTCCTACCCTGAATCCTAACGTTAGTTTAAATAAAATAAAAATTTTGGCCACTTAGGCTGAATTGTTACAAAAATGCCTGGTAAGATGCCTTTTAACAGCGTCATCGTCATGTTGTCATATAAAAACTGGAAATAAATATTTTCCTGGCGTAACCCAAAATTCTAAATTCTAAGCCAATCTCGCGGAAGTCTAAGCAGCACGCAACCCTTGTAGTAGCTCCCCTGCTATCGTCCAGAATAACCAGTGCTGTTCTTACGGAAATTAGTCACACCAGAGTGGCGCTACCATCGACTACATTATGCATACGATATGTAGGAGCGGATGATGGGAATCGTCTGGGCGTTCACTAGCTAGACGAAGCCTAAACTTAACCTTTAGCACCCTATACTACCTTCCTTGAAGCATAAAATCCTTAATATTGAATGACAATATCTTACAGCTGGCCGTGGTTCAAATATTTAAATAACAAACTGTAAATTTCGGCTGCCTAGCAACCATTTACAAGCACCTCACACTGATCTTTCAATTGACTCCAATTCCAACTGCCTGCAAAACTGCAAAATATGTACGATTTTAGTGTAGGATTTCAGGGAATTAAAGGTTAAGTGTCCTCCATCTGGCTCTGCATATGTTTCAAATGTCACTGCATATTACCTGTTGTAAATTGTGCAGTGTGAATTTATCAAAGTTAGCATAAATTTGCATTGTAAATTCACTTTATGCATTAATTTGTATTGTTAATTCTTTTTTTTTTTATAAATTTGTATACAAATTTTTTACAAGTTCATTTTTTGCATAAATTTGCATTGTGAACTAATTTGTTTGCAAGAATTTGCTTTGGAAATTCATTTTTTTCATCTGGGGAACCATGACTGGCATCTAGTTTTTTTTTTTTAATTCAACAACGATAATTGTTATTTTTTAATACTGGATTTTTGTAAAGTAAATCGTAAGCATTCATCGTTAGACTGACTTTGGCCAGCTTTTATCTGCTGACGTATGTAGGATAAATAAATTCTGCAACCAGAAAAGTTGTCGAGGCGTTCGCCTTCTGGTGGCGTAAAAAAAAATTGCATATTGTCTGTTTAACTTGTGCATTTTGTAAATTTACATTGTAAATTCATTTTCATGAGAGTAACCATGACTAGCACCTAGTTATTTTTTCTTAATATATCAATGATAAATGTTTTTGTTGTTTTTCGACTGGTATTTATTGAAATAAAACTTAAACATTCAACGTTAGACTTACTTTTGCCACCTGTTATCTGCTGACGTAAGTATGCCATAAATTCTGCAACCAGGAAAGTTGTCGATGCATTCGCCATCTGGTGACATAAAAAGAACATGTTCCTAATGGTCTTATTAAGATACACAGGCTAAATGCTGTCTACTTTTTTTTTCTAGTTTTCATGTTTATGTACTGTTGATTAAGACACATAAGTGTTAATCATGCCGCAAGCTGATTGCAATTGGACCAAGAGGCCAAAAGCCTTCCTCGAGATTCTCGTTTTGGTAAGTTACAAGTTTGGTAATTTTAAAGTTAGCCCAGTACCTTCAAGGAATTAACCACACAAAAATGCGAAAGTTACAGTTCAACAATAGTAACTGGTTCCAGAACAGGTTTTTAATTATTGCTTCTTAAATTTTTTTTAATTCACTGACAGGCTAACATATTTTACGTATTGCACATCCTGACCAAAGTAATATTACTTTTCGAAGAGAAAAAACAAGGAATCATAAAAGTGTAAAGTATTTGGAGAGCAGTCATAAGGGGGAGAAAGGAAGCACCATACATTCCCATTAGATTAAAGAGGATTATATGCCAAATGTCACAATGTTCTGTGATTTAAAAAATCTTCAAAGAAAGAAATCCCAACTGCAAGTATGGGCCACAACCGGAAATCACATACTGTTGCGGAACAGAGATCAGTCCACGATCCATCCATTGCTCTCACCAAATAGTGGCCTGGACAGTCAGTAATTGTGGGAGATTCTAAATGTCCGGTTCCTTAGGGGCAGTTGCCATTCAGACTCCTGTACATGTCCAGGATTAAAAATCCAAGTTCTTACTAATAACCTGCCTGAAATTATTAAACTCTGTTCTAAGAGTGATACCTTGATAGTGTGTGCTGGAGCTAACAAGGTCAGTGTGGACCCAACCGAGTAGTCACGTTAATAGCATATGTCTCTACTTCTACACGTGCTGCTCTTCCTAAAACGCGTATCTCGATTATTGGGCTTTTTCCAAGGCTGGGTAGATCTAATAGGGGTGATTGACAGGAAGGTTATTTACGTTAATTTACTGCTATGTCAAATGTGTTTTGACCACAGCTACAACTTTTGTGTCAATTGATCGTGAGATTTGTGCAGACCATACCCTTTTGGAAGGGACAAGATACACCTTACCAGTACGGGATATGACATCTTGTAGCTTGAAGTCTCCAGCCTCCATTCTACAGCGGAAAACTAGTTCCTGTAACTGGGGATATCCACAACTTCGTGCGTTTACAAAATGTATGTAGTATTATTCACAACCTTCGTTGTTTTAGACAACTTGTATCATCCTACCGTTATGATTTTATTTTTGTTGTTGAGCCTTGGTTGCATCAGGGAATTATTGATATAATGTTGTTGGGTGGGGGGGGGGGGTCATACTCGGTTCTTAGGCGGGATAGAGGCAGCCGTGAAGGAGGAATTCCTATATTGCACAAAAGCATTTACCCTGTAGCGCTGGTGGATGTGTCTACAAATGTTGAGGGAATGGTTATTGCACTTACCGAGTTCAAGATTTCCTGTAAACTTTGCTACTTGCATGATAGTCATGATGACATGGTAATGCATAACCTTGTGAGTTCATAACTGATTCCATGAACCTGGGGCATTCCAATATAATTTTGGGAGATTTTAATCTTTCGACCGCTGATTGGAATCGTCATTGTGCTGGCCGGTTTGATTTGTACTGCCAATAAGGATTTGCTTGCAAATTTCATACTTTTAGCTTGATATGCCAGAATTTGTTGATTAAGCCTGCACCTGGATTGGGTGTTGGGGGACCTTTAGGGTCAATTCGATTTACTGGGTGTAAATTCGATTTGTATTGATAAGAATGGCTTTAGTGCCAAATTTCATGCTTTTCTCTTGATTGCAAGAATTTGTTGGTCAAGCCTCAGGGTGGGGGCAGGCCGGGTGCCTGAGGCTCTTTAGGGTGTATTTCGTGGAGTTCCATGGCAGATCCGATATGTACTGCTTAAAATGACTGGTGTACCAACTTTCATGCTTTTAGCGCAATCTGCAAGAGTATGTTGGACAAGCTTCAGGTAGGGGATACTGAGGGGGAAGGGCTTTGCAGGGAACCCTTGGGATATTTGACTGGGATTCCATGGTTGGTTTGATTTGTACTGCTAATAATGACTTATGTACGAAATGTAATGCTCTTAACTCGCTACGCTAGAATTTGTTGGTCTTGTTAAGGGATAGGAAAGGGGGGGGGGGGGGCACTCGGGGCCAATGGGGTACTCTATGGAGAATTCCATGACTGGTTCGATTTGTACTGCTACGAATAACTTATGTACCAAATTTCATGCATTTAGCTCGATTTGTAAGATTTCGTTGGCCAAACCTCAGGGATGGGGCACAGGGGAGGTGGCACTACCGGCCTTGTGGGGTTTTTCATGGAGGTACCATTTGTGCTGCTAAGAATGGCTTGTGTACCAAATTTCAAGCTATTCACACGGTCTGCAAGAATTTCTTGGTCAAGCTTCAGGGCTGGAGTGCTTGGGGAGAGGAGCGTCATGGGTGCTGGGACCCTTGTGGGTATTTATGGAGGTGCGGCAAAAAACAACTGTTATAATGGTGGTACTTCTTCCACTTAACATCTGCCGCCGGGAATTTGGGTGGGTGGATGCCTCGAGCATCGTCTCTATATATTATATATTATTATTATATATATATTATATTATATTTCCATGGCTAGTTCGATTCGTAATAGTAAGAATAACTTGTGTACTAAACTTCATGCTTTTAGCTCGATGCTTATGATTTGGTTGCTTAACAGTTATACTCTATTCAGGATTCTAGGATTCCACATTTACAATGATAAGTGCTATAAATAAATTCCAAAAACTGTAATTTCTTCCGTAACAATTGGTCGATTTACGGAAAATTCTTGCTCAGCAATACGTTTGGGGGTTCAACATCTGTACCAAGTTTCATTCCAATCCGACCTTGCTCTTGGGTTTCACCCCAAAAGTGCAACCAACCAATCAGCATTTTATAATTTTCAAAATGTTTGTACTCTGTTTTTTATCTGTTGCAATTTCTGGAAAAGTGAGTTGATTGAAATTTGGGTGGTTGCTGGATATAAGTCTGATTTTATTGCTAGCTGACAACAACACAATATTATCAATGGAAGTAATTGAGTGATTGATATTCGAAAATGACTGAATGAATTTTGTACAAGACCACAGGAACTGCTGGGTGCAGTACCCAAAAATAGATGCTTTCATTTAGACACTTCGTTTGAAGACCATCCTGGTTCATTGTGAGGGAACGTCTTGCATCATGGCGATTTCATTTTCAGCGATAATGAAAAACTGAAATTGATAGTGCCAGTAAGGGTTTTGGGACATTTAGCTCATTTCAGCTAAGTTTTCGCCTTAATGTGGTGTTGGATTCGACCCAGCTGGAAAACGCTGAAAGTACCACAGATGTTGTTATAACTGAACAGAAATTTTAAATCTTGGGCAGTATGCAGGGGATGCGAGTCCGAGTATCATCACATGCCAATTTTTCGTACACTACCTTCATGCCTTGAAGCCAGTGCAAACCCAAAATGAAGTAATGATTTAGCGATTAAGCATTAAAAGATGTTGCCTTTAACGTAAACTCTAAAGCTTCGGGAGTATACAGAGGATGGAGGTCTGGTAGCATCCATACCAATTTGATGAATACTATCTTGACGCCTTTAAGCCGTTGCAAATCCAAAATGCAGTAATGATTCAGTGATTAATCATGAAAAGATTTTGCCTATTACTTAGCACAAAATTTCAAAGCTACGAGAGTATACGGAGGGTCTGAGTGGCATCCCATGCCGATTTGACTTGTATAACATTCATGCCTTGAAGCCACTGCACACCCAAAAGGCAGTAATGATTTGGTGATTAATCATTAAAAGATGTTTCCTATAACATAACAGAAATTTTAAAGCTTTGAGAGTATCCAGAGGATAGAGGTCCGAGTACCATCACATGCCGATTTGATATATACTATATTCATACCTCGAAACCACTGCAAATCCAGCATGCAGTAATGGCTTAGAAAATAATGATTAAAAGATGTTGCCTATAACATAACAGAAACTTTAAAGCTTCGGAAGTGTCCAGAGAATGGAGGTCCGAGTACCATCACATACTGATTTGATGTATACTACCATCACGCCTTGAAGCCACTGTAAACCCAGCATACAGTAATGATTTTAGCAATTAATTGTTAACAGAAGCTTTAAAGCTTCGAGAGTGTCTAGAGGCTTTAAGTATTAAAATAGAGTAGAGGAGATTTAACATTAGGGCGGAAAATTACTCTGGTATGACAATTCTCTTACAGCACCCACTAAAATCCTGAATGTGATCCTTACCCCGAAATAATTCGTACGGTAAGGTTTCAGTATTAAAAACGAGTGGAGGAGATTTAACATCAGGGTGGAAAATCACTTTGATATGAAAATTTTCTTAGAGCACCCTTGAATCCTGAATGTGAACCGTACCCTGAACTAAGTGACCACACAGCCGAGTGGTTGGCTACCTGCCACACGGAGATGACGGATACAATAATTACGATTTAATGACCAAAAGTCGTTTGATTGTGATAAATTAATATGGCTTTTCCCATTCCTGAATTCATCATAACCTATCAATTTATAAATAAATTTGAGTAACGATGCTTCCAACCGTTTTGAACCCATTTGAACCTGATTCCAGCTACACTATAATGGGTCATCATTTCAGACTTTGTGGCCAGATATCCGTTCACTACATCCGTCACTGCTTCTACACTGAAAGGATAGCATTCCCTGCAATACTTCGTTGGCTAGTGGTGCTCGTTCGTCGTTGAACACTTTTAAGGCTCCCTTCATGCCTTTTTTTAGTGAGACTTTCTTTAGTGGCTGCATTTTTTAGTGCTAGATTTGGCGACATCTGTTTGCATTTCTAGTTCATTTCTAGACATTTCTAGTTCCTTAATGCTTCAGTTTTCAGTGATGCCTTCAGTTCAAAAAATGAAAATTATTTAAACTGCTCTCGAGTCTAAAATTTTACACGTGGGCTCTTAAATCAAAGAAGTTTTTGTTGCTTGGATTAATTGCCACCTAACTGTCATTTTTTGGTAATAACTCAGGATTGTGGCAACATTTTATTAAACTGCGTTAAGACTTGTTACCAATGTTTTAATTACTGTGAAAGGCACAAGTGATCTATCACCGGTTCTTTTTTAATTTTCAGTTACTGGACGTCATTTGCATGATAATTTTAGTGGCCAAAGGCTATGCACTTGGTGACGGTGACCAGTACAATTTACAAATTATAACGTATGGAGGCTACATCCTCATCCTGATCTACCGATTTGCTGGGTACACATTTGATGGAGGTGTTGACCAGTTGGTAATACACGTAAGTAAAACTTTGCTTTGAAATTGTTTCGTCGAATATATTGTTAAAATTGTGTAATTGACTATTTCATAAATCCATTAGTTTCTCCCCATTTTATTCAGTGTTCGTCCTGGCCTAAGCCAAACCTTGTTTATTTGTGAAGAGAAGGTCACCAGAAGTGCACTCATTCTAATATCTATTGTAGCGTGTCAGTGTTCCGTGTCCGGAAAATTGCTCGCGCGAAAAATGCTCCCTGGAAAATTGTTAAGGCAAGTGCTAGCTATGAAAATTGCGCGTCGGGAAAATTGCTAGTCCCAAAATTGACCATACGGTTAATTGCTTTCCACATTCTAAAAAAAATTTAAGTTATTAGTTTTATTAACAGTTATTTTTGCAGTTTGTTTTTCGTATTTGAGGGTCATAAAATCAAGTTTCAGCAACAAACATAGGCCTAACGGAAGCGTAATTTAAATATCTTTCGTTGTATGTGCTTTGATTCAAAAGGAGTAGAGGTACACTCACACGAACAGACACTAACATCATACGTTTTTAATTATGTAGATGATATAATATGAAAAATAAATCTAAATACATAAATATTGTGTAACATTTTAATTTATTTATGTACTTTTTTATGGTGCACCTTACAGCTACTTCTGAGCAACTTGTTACCTTAACACATCTTGTTAACGGTTTACGTAGGAAACAATTTTACCCAACGTGTACTTGAAAAAAATTCTTATATCATTTTTCTAAATTAGAGAGCAATCAACCACACAGTCTATTTTCTGGCTAGCAATTTTCCAGACGAGCAATTTTCTTTTGAGCAAAAAGTTTATTAGTGAGCAATTTTCCATGAGCAATTTTTCCGGGGAGCATTTTTCAGCGAGCAATTCACTGGTAATCAATCCAATGTTCAGCTTAAGAATCTTAGTTGGTTTAAAGTCGTGATATCTTAACAGGGTTATGGCTGTTAAAAATCGTTATTTGTTATCGATATTTGTCACTTGTTTTGTGTCAATATATTTTCGACTTGGTGACCTACCGGATCCAGTATAGGAAGTTGTTCAACGTTTGGAGCAAGTAGACACTTAGCAATGGAGTTACTGTGGCGTCCCACAAAAGTGTGATAGGAATTGAATAAAAAAAGAATGGAAATGTACACAAGAGGTCGATGTGCAGATGACTTCCAAATTTGTTCCGTTCCGAAATGAGACTGAATGATCGAAGACCTAGTCTCGAGTTGTGCTCTCAAATCTTATGCGATTTTACGAAAAATAATGCGAAAATCATGGCTTGCCCACGGTGTCAAGCTGAAGCCGCACGGGATTTCAAAGCAACTAAGTGTAGACTAGACCTCCTGGCTAGCTTATCCAATTCGTTTTGTTCAGGAATGTCATAACGGCCAGCCAACTGACGATTACCCACAATGAACACGACATCAAGGTGCCCCAACTTGGTTATTTCCAATTTAAAAATTGACTGCCGTGATGATAATCAAAACACCACTAGTGGACCGTTATAACAGTGTGGTAGGACTATACGTTTCGAAGGTTAGAAATACCATTCACAATGTTGTTAATACAAGCACTACGAACAAATTGGTGATGTGAATTAATAGTGGCATCATGTATTTCACCGTTATTTTACGTCCATAGTCTATTAAATAAACATTATCACTGTGAGCTTACTTCCCCTGTTTGTTTATATAGTGTGGTTATAATAACTGGAATATTTTAGCAACTGGTCCAGGGTATTGGTAACGATGAATCGGACTACGAAAATGATCAGTGCATGTAGGGATTACAATTTTTCTTATTCACTGCCACACATCTAACACACCCAGGCAATTCCCACACAAGTATGGTTCCACGCATGCTTGGTGAAAGTCATTCAACCTTAAGAAATGGGTAATCGGACTTTTTTCTTATTCCTTTTCTGTTCTAGTTTTTGGTGGGAATTCGCCTTTAGTCTCGCTGCTGTGGTGGGTAACATCGATTGTTTCAGTGAGTGTAGTCGTGTCAACCTATGATAGTACCATAAAAGAATTCCTGCTGAAGACTTGTGAGTCAACGGACGAAAAAAATCGTGTACCATGCTCAACTTACACACGACTTACATTGCTAGTGAACGAGTTTTTGGTATCAAATCTAGCACTATTTTCTCATCACCTCTTCATACCAAATAATTCACGTCTTGTCTCTCAGATTCATAATGTGCCATGTTGAATTTCCAAACTAGCTATATCGCTAGAGAGCGAGTTTAGGCATAATAATACAGTGCAACTGTTTTCTTCTCGTTTTAAAAAATAATTCACACCTTGTATATCAGTCAGTTTATAATGTGCCATGTTAAAATTCCAAAGTAGCTAAATTGCTGGTGAGCGAATTAAAGGTATCGTAATACAGTGCAATTTGTTATCTCCTCGTCATAACAAATTCTCGTCTGGTATGTCAGTCAGGTTCACAATGTTCCATGTTGACATTTCAAACCAGCAGTATTGCTAGTGAGCGAGTTTAGGTAGCATAATTGAGTGATATTGTTACCTTCTCATCACAACAAATACAACAAATAATTTACATCTTTTATGTTAGTTAGGTTCATAATGTGGTATGTTGAAATTCCAATTACCTACAATTGTTAGTAAAAAAGTTAAGTATCCTAATTGAGCGCTATTGTCGACCTCCTCATAACACATAATTCGCATCTTTTATGTCGGTCACTTTCATAATGTGCCAGTTGAAATGCCAAACTAGCTATAATGCTAGTGAACGAGTTTAGATATCTTAATTGAGCTCTATTGTTGAACTCCTTATTATAACACTTAATTAACATCAGGTTCTTAATATGCCGTATTAAAAATCCAAACTTGCTTTATTGTTTAATGAGTGAGTTTAGGTATCACAGAGTGTAATATCACCCTGTTATAACAAATAATTCACATCTTGGATGTTAGTCAATAGTCAGGTTCATAATGTGCCATGTTGAAACTCCAAGTTGCTATTGAGCTAGATTACGTATAATAATGGAGTGTTATTTTCTCCTCATCATAACAAATAATCCTCATCTTGTATGTCTGTCAGGTTCATAGCGTTCCATGTTGAAATTCCAACTAGGAATATTACTAGTGATTGAGTTTAGGAGCATAATTGAGTACTATTATTACCTCCTCGTTACAACAATTAATTCTCATCTTGTATGTCAATCTAGTTTTAATGAGCAGTGTTGAAATTCCAAACTAGCTTTATTGCAAGTGGGCGAGCTTAGGTATCATTGAATGCTGTTGTTCATCTCATCATTGTAATAAATAATTCACATCTTGTGTGTCAGTCAAGATTATAATGTGCTATTTTGAAATTCCAAACTAGCTGTATTACGAGTTGAGGTATCTCATCATAACAAATAATTCACATCTTGTCTGTCAGTGAGGTTCAAAATGTTCTTGAAATTCCGAACTAGCTGTATTGCTGGTGAGTGAGTTTAGGCCTCGTATTGAGCATTGCTGTAGATTTCTTCATCATAACAAATAATTCGCATCTTGTTTATCAGCCAGGTTCATAATGTACCATGCTGAAATTCCGAACCAGCAATATTGCTAGTGAATGAGTTAAAGTATCATAATTGAGCGCCATTGTTCATTTCATCATTGTAACCAATAATTCATATCTTATCTGTCAGTCAAGATTATAATGTGCCATTTTGAAATTCCAAACTAGCTAAATTGCGAGTTTAGATATCATCTCATCATGGTAGCAAATAATTCACATCTTGCCTGTCAGTCAGGTTCATAACGTTCAATGTTGAAATTCCATACTAGCTGTAATGCTATTGAGCAAGTTTCAGTATTATAATTGACTGCTATTATTATTTCCTCTTCATAACAATTATTGACATCTTGTCTATCGTTGGGTACATAATGTGCCATGTTGAAATGCCAAACTAGCTAGATATATTGCTATTAAGCAAATTTAGATAAAAATGAGCTCTTTCTGTTCATCACGTCGTTGTAATAGATAATCTACGTCTGTCTGTCAGTCATGTTTAAAATCTATTTACTAAAAACTAACGTGAAATGCAGAAAAAACGGAAATGGTACAGCTTGAATTAGCGAGTGGAGGAGTGAACTCAAGTGTTTTGTGCTAGTTTAATATGAGCCAGGAGGTGGTGTGACAAAAGTTATGTGATTTAGGGTAGAATATTTTTCTGCTATATCATTCTTAGGAGAAACAAGATTCCAAATTCTATGTTCCAGTCTCGATAGGAAGTCTTCAGTAGAACATCATCTTAGCAAACTTATTTTTGACACAACAACCCTCATTATGTTTAAGAAAAACATTATCTTCCACGAGATTCGAAAAAATACGAAAATCGTAACACTCTAATAGGCATATTCCGGTAGCATTAACCAGCCAGACACTTAACTAATTTGATTAAAATTTACGCGTAAGAATATTACCAAGAATATAAACTCTAGAAATACCCCCAAACATACTCCCAAGACAAAAGAAAAAATTGGGAAGAAAATTAAACCCAACTGCCGCCATGGCCTACATGAGCCTGTATGGAAAAAACTTTTACCCGTGGCTTATCTTACCTTGCTCTAAACTTTACATTATTATACCCGGAATTGTAGAGGTTGGGTACGGTATTTAATATGTAAAAATTTGTTCCCTTGGTAGAGGTTGACAAGTAGGATAGCTAATAAACGATTGTCTTATTTAAATATTGATGTTTTTCGTTTTAACTTTCGAGTTTATCTCGAATTTGCAACTTTTAGTTGCCTTGAACCACGGCTTTTTCTTGCTTTTTTTTTTTTGGTGCTTGGCGACAGGCATGAACAATCCTTGGCTAATAGTCACCAAGTATTAAGCAAGTGTGCCGTTGCAAACAATCGTAACTCGCAATGTTTAATCAGCAAAAACTAACAATGTGAAACCATAACTATATTCTTGTGAGTTGCACAACGGACACCATGACGGGTGGGGTCATGACGGATGGATAGCTCGCCCCTTCATAATGCCCCCCCCCCGACCCGTCATGGTCTCCGTTGTGCCACTGACAAGACTATTGTTATGGTTTAACTGTGTTGGATTTTGCTGATTATTAATTGCGAGTTATGATTGTTTGCAACTGATTGTTTAATTCTTGGTGAGTATAATTAGCCAAAGATTGTTCATGCCCGTCGCCAAGCACCAATTAAAAGCAAGAGAAAGCCGTGGTCCATTGCAACCAACGGTGAACTCAAGTAAAACCCAAACGTAAGACGAAATCACAAATATTTAAATAAGACAATCATTTATCAGCTATCCTTCTTGTCAGCCTCTACCAAGGGAACAATATTTTAAATATTTAATATCGGGCCCGACCTTTATATAAAAGTGTAGGCCATGGAGGCAGTTGAGTTCACGCTTTTCTTCCTAATGTTTTTCTTTTGTCTTGGGTTTGTGTTGGGGGGGGGTCTTTCTCGAGTTTAGATGCTTACCAGCCACGCATCTTACAGCTTACATTTTGGTTGAAATGGTTATGTGTCTGGCTGGCTAATGCTTCCGGAATATTGTTGTGATTCCAGTATTTTTTCGAATCTCATGGAAGATAACTTTTTAGGGTATAGAGAAATGGGATAGAGAAATGTTTGTCTAACTTGTAACGAGGGATACCTTGCTGGTTTGCATACTTGCGTAACATCTTTTTTCTTATGATTAGGTTTTAGTTTTGTCATTTTTGCCTAACAATACGTCCGGTATTTTAACCAACTAGTAAATTCACTAGATAATAAATTGCCAAAACAGTGACGTAAGTATGTTAGCTGTAATAGTATCATACGAAAGTACGTGGGAGGGAAATGGCATAAACTAAACAAGCACGCCTAGCATCTGATACACTAGCAACATCCTCTATCATTTGTTTTAGTTTCTAAAACGACCACGGCATGCACTGGGATACGAAAGCTAGGACCTGAAGTGTCTATCCCAGCCACCCTTTAGTTACATTAAATTGGAAGCCAATTCTTAATAATAAGAATTTGACTCATGGAAAAAAGGAAATACTTGAATATACATCCTTTTCAACTGTTAAGGTTACCATGGGATGGAGTGAGACAATTTTGCTAGGAAATACTTCGAATCTCTTAGTTACAGCCATATTTGCTTTTATGAGCTTTTCCATATCATGTTTCATAACCACTGTAATTTCTCGATTTTTTAACACATGATTTGTAAATTGTGGTGTTATTAGTGTGCTTAGAATTACATGCCGGTAGGTAGGAAAGAAGGGTGTTGCTAGACTATTAATGGGGTCTTAGTACCATGCAGTTTTTCTTTTAAATGATGCATGGAGGTGGGGTACGAAAACTGGAATGGACCATATTCGGTCAACTATACCAAAGCATCCCAACTGGCTGACGTTAATTTATTCGGGTTAAAAATTGTTTTTATGTTGAAATTAATTTTATTGTGTCGCATTGCATACGAATTACGACTGGTTATAAATAAATTCCCTCACTTTATAAATTAATTGCTACGTGTTATTAAAGCTGTCATTTAGTTGGCTCGTATTGTAACGAATTGTAATTGAATACCGACGTAACCACTTCAGTTCTACCTGTTTATGTCCACTCCGGCTTCTAGTCGGCCTGTGTTTGTTACATTTTAACCTTAAAAACTCTATCATTTCTCAAACATATCCCTATTTTATCCAAAACCTGCTAATTCTTACATACTGGCAATGACTGTCACCCTATTTGTTTGTTGCCTAATGTTGGCATCAATCTTTTTAAAGTTTTTTGTGTTGACTATTCATTCAAATATTTGTCCAAATAGTAGAATATGTTAAAGGAAAGCTAAACCCTCCTACCTTAAATTTCAGTATCGTTAGTTAAGACACTTAAAAAACATGTGAGAGGTACGAAAACCACTCAGGCTTTATAGTTATTACGTAGTAATGTGTATAAATCTCCATTCTAGAGACGAATTCTTCGTTTGTGCGGTCAACACATCCAAGTCTCGTTCGCGTGACGTCACAATTCATCACCCGTTGGCGCATGCGCCCAACAAGCTCAAGCAAGATCGCGCTCGGCTCTCACATTCCTCACCACTACACTAGTGAAGAACAGCAGCACCGATTCTTTTCAAATGAAGCGCGAGCCCCCAAAATGCTTCTCCCTCTCCACGAGCAACAAGTGGATACGGTCTAATCGCTTATCTGCCCAGCATTTCACATTGAGGGGATTACCGCCTCGCTGAACGAGCTTTCACGAGTATTTGTAGGGCTAACAGACATGGTAGCATACGTTCTTGAATACTTTAATTTAATAAATCACGCAAAGATTGAGTTTTGGTTCGCGCTGCTATGGTCAGAGCGGTCCGGTCTCGCAGCCGCCATGTTAGAAGCACAACCCGGCGCGCACCCACTAGTATGCTATGATGACGTCATTCCTCGAGGGCCAAGTTGATGAAGTGTGACGTCAGTACCATGCGAGGAAATCGCGTTTGCTGTCTCGCGCCATGGAAACATCAAACTTAGATTCTAAATGAACTATTGCGTTATTCATATGAGTGTTGGAAACTACGCGCAACTAGCATCTCGTTTTTTTCGTACTTAACTAACAATAGTGAAATTTAAGATGGAAGGGTTTAGCTTTACTTTAAGGATAAAATGTCTGTAGCGTACTTATCATTATCTTTCTGTTGTTCTGCAGAGTCTCCTCATGGCTTTTGTAGGAGCCGTTTTACACATCGTTGTTGCTATTTTGTATGCTTGTATCTACAAATTTTACGAGCAGTTACTCCTCGTCATTATGATGGTAAGTTGAATATTAATTTAGTCGCATTGCAAGTGAGCTTCGTTTTGTTGCAAATAATGTCGACTTGTGAATCAATTTCGTCACGTTGGAATTAAATTTCGTCACTTTATGAACTAATAGAACCAAATCCACGAAGCCGTAAGACATCAATGACACTGCCGCTTGGCGTCAACTGTAGGCATCTTCTCTGCATCACTTACTAAGTTTACATGGCCACAAGAAACAGCATTTTAACGATGCGCTTTATAACGTGCATCAAAAAACGGCACCTGTTTAAAAGAGGCAGGACAGTGATTAGGGCCATTCTGCTGAGGGAGGCGATTCATACCAGTCCGTTTCAAAAACCCTTCCTCCCTGCCCTCCCGTTACGAATAGTGAGCAAGCCCCACACTGTCTTACACCCAGCTAGCAGGAAATTAGGTCAGCTTAAACCCAAATAACCAAACGTATGCAAGCCTTGGTAGTCTTCCAAGTCATGTACGCATATTTTCAGTTTATTTACAGCACCAGTCACGAAATTAGTAACGGCACCAGCACAAATTAGGTGGGCGCTGTAACTGTGTCCGCCATCTTTACCAGGCGTTAACCATTGTCTCCATGCGATTTCGAGTTTTTACATGAATAAAGATGATGCGCATCAGACTGACAATCCACCTCCATGAAGCACTTCGAATTCTGTAGTGCCAGATGGGAGAAAGCGCCACGAACGGGTGTTAACAAAATCCACGGAAGCGACACGGACGTGATGCACATGTGCATCCCTCTGAAGTGCTTTGAAGGGGTCAGTAAACGTAGTGACTGTCTTACCAGCGTGATTGTCTTGACCGACCAAATCTGCTCATATCTCCTGTATGTGTCTATGACTGATTTGCTGGTGTGCACCCAGTCAGATGATACAAGTTATAATCAAAACAATATGATTACATGTTTCCCATATAGTAGGCTTGACCAATGAGTCAAAAACGAGACAGTATTCATAATACATGAATGTAGTGTCGATGCTGTTTTACATATCTGCTTTTATACTTTTTTTGTTTTCAAATCCCATATATGCCGTAGTTGTTCGTTGGATTCGATTTTCTGTCCACTTGGATGCTAGCCGACCACTCACTGTGACAACTCGGAATTGCGAATTAATTTGTCTTATGCTTGGTAGTGTACTTCCCAAATCGTCCAATAGCCTATAGACATTTTAGTCTTTTAGTAGTTCTTTCTCTTGCATCCTGCAGAGCAGATATGTCATGAAAAATATGTTTGTAGCATGACGCATTCATCTTGTTTGTTGCATGTAAATACAATAAGAGTAAGAAAAATTGCTATTTTTTTAAAAACATTATTGGTGTACAGAAGCAAGTGGCATAATGGGTGCCAAAACCTAAGTTTTTTTGTTGTATTATTGGTTGGTTGGCTCTCTTTTCAGGCGATTACGAATGTTTGGAAAACAAAAAAAAATGTGCGTCTCTCTGGCTTTTTAAGCCGCATCTTCTTCATCTATTCGGTGGCTTTCAAACAGCATCTTCTGCACCTATCCTGAGATATTTTCGGTAACATCTTCTGCACCTATCCTGTGGTATTTTCGTTAACATCATCTGCACCTATTCTGTGTTTTTCAGCAGCATATTCTGTATCTATTGTATGACCTTTCAGCCTTATTTTCTGAACCTATTCTTTGGCGTTTCAGCCTCACCTTCTGTACCTATTCTGTAGCTTTTCAGCCGCATCTTCTGCACCTATTCTCTCTGGTTTGTAGTGGAATCTTCTGCACTTAATCTCTGTGGCTCTTCAGTCACCTATTCACCTATTCACTGTAGTTTGTTAGCTGCATCTCTTCCTTACCTCTCTCTGTGGCTGTTCAGTCCTATTTTCTGTACTTGTTCTTTTTGGCTTTTCTGCCAAGTCATCGATACCTATACTCTATGGATCTTTAGCCGCATCTTCTGGACCTATTCTCTGTGGCTCGTCAGCTGCATCTTCTGCACCAATCCTGTATGTGAATGAAGACGTGCACCTTGTTTTAGAAAGATTATATTTCTATTATATTATTGATAAAGATTGTCCAGGCGAACTAAAAATATTAAATTTGTCATAGTTGCAGTGATTAAAATAATTTTTAGTAACGTTTGGCTGATGAAGTGGCATATTTGCAGCATGCAACACCTAATTTTGAATACTACTTGTATTTCACACCGTTAGTTAAGTCACTGTTAAAAAACAATGGTTGATTTAAACAGGAATTGTAATTTTTTTAATGCTTTCTGTCTGGTAGAGGCTATTCAGAAAGCACGTGTCGTGCTTATGAGAAGGCCAGCATTGTGTATAATTCACGAACCCAGGGAGAGTGCCATAAGCTGATTTAATACAAAAATACAAGCCGTTAATAATCGTATTAGTGCCTTGATCGAATTTTCTGCTGCAAGGGTATTCGAAGTTTGAATCAATACTCGGTATCAAACCATTTCCGAGCCTTCCCGGAAATTTCAATAACTTTTAAGGCAGTATTATTTACCACTTTAAATATTCGCTTTGTAATGTAATGGTAGCCTAGAAAAGATTGTCCAAGTATGTTAAAAAAATCTTGTGTTCGATTTTGCACTATTTTCAGACGTTCAACTAACATTGAGGATGAATTTTATATACACAAGCAAGGTCGTTACTACAAAACAAAACAAAAAATACATTTACCACAAAATTATTGGTCTTTAAAAAAAAAATGTGACGTCATCAACTATGTGACACCCGATTCCTTTTGCATGACATCATTTGTTCCCCATATTGCAACAAAATGGATGGACCTCCGTCAGTTCAATAAACATTTAGCTAATTGATACTGAATAAAATGCGCTGGTGAATAACGAATTGTACTTGTAAGGCTAACGTGTAAAAAAAGAACCTTATGTTTGGCCATATGGCGTATTATTGATAAGCCGACTAAAAGCGTATGGAGTAAAAGTTAAATGTTTGTATCGTTTTGTTATCTGTTTTGAGCCTTAAGTTACCTGAAGGAAACTAATAGTTTATAAATGAACTAGTTCAGTATTTAATTTTAACAGACATCTCATAAACAAGCCCGGGAGGGAAGCAGAAAACCCAAGATTCAATCCAGGAAACCTCCAAAAATTATACAGAATAGGCAAGAATAAATCCCACTGCTGCTGAAGGGGTGTAGTAATCAAGTCACCCTGACGGCAGGTATGGTAGGAACTTTGCCTGGGCCCTAATTACGTAGGTAATGACACAATTATCCTACTTCAAGTTGCTAGGCTGACCTCTTCCCATTGCTGAACTATCTTGAACTCAGGTTTCTTATGAACTTTGCCTGGGCCCTTATTAGTTAATGATAAAACCATCTTACTTCAAGCTGCAAGGCTGAACTTTGCTTACCTAAGCCTTTTGAACTAGAATCTGGTAGAAATTTTACCTGGGCCCTTTTTGATAAAATCATCTAATTTCAAGCTGCAGGGCTGAGCTATTGCCAATGCAGAACAATCTTGAACTGAGGTTTCGTATGAACTTTGCCAGGGACATATTACGTAGGTAATGATAAAATTATCCTGATTTAAGTTGCTAGACCGAGCTCTTCCCACTGCTGAACTATTTTGAACTCGGGTTTCTTATGAACTTTGCTTGGGCCCTTATTAGTTAATGATAAAACCATCTTAGTTCAAGCTGCAAGGCTGAACTTTGCATAGCTAAGCTTTTTGAACTAGAATCTGGTAGAAATTTTACCTGGGCCCTTTTTGATAAAATCATCTTATTTCAAGCTGCAGGGCTGAGCTATTGCCAATGCAGAACCATCTTGAACTCAGGTTTCGTATGAACTTTGCCTGGGCCCTTATCAGTTAATGATAAAACCATCTTACTTCAAGCTGCAAGGCTGAACGTTGCCACAGCTAAGCCTTTTGAACTAGAATGTGTTAGAAATTTTATCTAGGCCCTTTTTGATAAAATCATCTTATTTCAAGCTGCTAGGCTGACCTCTTCCCACTGCTGAACTATCTTGAACTCAGAATCCCTTGAAGTGACGTCTCGTATAAACGTTCCAGGGCCGTTTTTCGTTAATAATAAATAATCTTGACTCAAGCTGTTAGATTGAGCTCTTCCAAATGTTGAGCCATCTTGACCCCGTGTCTGATAGTGACTTTGCCTGGGCACGTTTTAAGTAATGATGAAATCATCTTATTTCAATCTGCTAGGTTTAGCCATCTGTTGGTGAGCGATCATGAGTTCCGTTCGGTTTAAGAACTTCGTCTGGGATCTTGATAACGATATAATCTTCGTATTTCAAGTTGCTAGGCTGAACTCTTTGCCACTGCTGAGCCATATTGAACTCGGGTATTTGTAGTTAGTTAACTACACTTTTTAGTTAACAAAACTCGTCTCAAGG
Source organism: Lithobius niger (assembly GCA_023313725.1). Taxonomy (NCBI): domain Eukaryota; kingdom Metazoa; phylum Arthropoda; class Chilopoda; order Lithobiomorpha; family Lithobiidae; genus Lithobius; species Lithobius niger. Next base: position 122,907 of record JAHWFP010138908.1, read on the forward strand.
TACAGTCAGAGGCATTCCCAATGTCACATTAGCTGCCCGATGCTTTTCTGCTTGGCAAAGCTTCCCTGCTCGACAGGTTATTCTATGTCAACAAAGTAGGAGGAGGAGAGATGCAGTGCGAAGTGATGAGTGTTGCATATATTAGTTGCTCTTTGTGGGATATGATGTGACTGGCTAGCAATAACGTATACAGTCATTTAAGACCCAGAGTATAGTCTTAAGTTGTGGCCCCTTTCCCGGACCCGCAAAAAACTCACTATTGGGGGACGGGGCCTGAAGCCGTTAATAATTTCAGATATTTTTTTTTACAAACTAGTCGTACTATTGGGAGAGCCCGATTGTGATAGGTTTTTTTTTTCTTACAAACTAGTAGTACTATGGAGAGCGCTCATTTATGGTCGGAAGCTTTTTTTATTTTAGCAAATTAGTCTTACTATGGGGATAGCCCCACTGCGGGTGGAGGTTGTTTTTTTTTACAAACTAGTCTTACAATGGGGACAGCCCCTTTGCGGACGGAGGGTTTTTTTCTCCTCAAGCTAGTAGAACTATGAGGAGAGCCCATTTACGGTCTGAGGCTTTTTTTTTTTACAAATTAGTCGTACTATAGGAAGAGCTCCATCAAAGTTGAGGTGTTTTTTTAACCCTCAATGAGTAATGGCGCGACTCCCTGCCAGATGAGACAGAGAATAATTTCCCTACTAAGCTTCATCTCCCCCCCCCCTTACTAAACAAACTAATTCGGTGCATGGTTAGTAAACGAAGGGTGAGCAGGGAAGCAGTAAGGTCCGAAACAACAATCCGTAAGATATTTTTAGATTTTTAACTTCTACGTAGAGTGTTGAACATGACGCTTATAGATTGTATCTCCCACCCGGCTTGCCCACGTTTGCCTTATACGGTTTTAAGGCCTCCCCCCACCCCCTAACACTAGGCTGCGAGGCAGTTCAGCCAGTGGTCGTCGCTTCCAAATAAAACGGCGACGTGCGGCGCGGCCACGTCCGTTTTCCCGTGATTATTCTCGATCACGTGGTGAAAACACGGAGCAAGCATTGTCGCCTGTGGTCACCTGCACGCCGCCCGGGATCCCAGTGGATGCTGCAACTGACTGGCCTCGGCGATCAAGTGCGCGGTGCTACATTTACCGTAAGCATTCTCATTGGCCGCAGAGACTGGTCGCATGGCTTGGTCGCCTAGTGCACCGGAGCCCCAAGTCAGAAAGTAATAAGCTAATATGCTTTGGTACCGTTTTTCTGACTGTTGCTTTCTCGGAGTAAAAGTTTTGCAACATTCAGTCAAACTTGTTTCTATTGAGAACAATTAGACAACTGTAAGTAGCTGGTGATGACGCGTAGAAATAAATAAATAAAATACCCGCACGAATCCCGTGAATACTGCCCCGTAACATTTTTCCGTCCTAACTTAGTTTCTCCCTACTCAGATTTGCATGCATAACGAAAACCTTCCAAGTAAAAAACGAACCCAAGGTTGTTTGTATTAATAAAGTGGGTAAAACTGAAAATGTGTCCGAATCGAATATTAACAACTTTCGTACCCAGCTGGTTAAAAGAAATTTTGCAGTAAGGAGGAGTGGTGTTGCATTGGAGGAAGAGGGAGGTTTCTATGACAATCGTATTCTGTCTGGTTTACTCGATATAACTAATACAGCAGCCCACCCAAGTCGAAATGGTGCCAGATCTTGGCCTCGCCACTGCCTGTCTAGAATAACTGCCAGAGCACCGCTAATGCACGATAACGTTACGGCATACTACAGTCCTTATGTCTGGCTGTGCACATGTTTCAAACAGTTGTATATTGGCGATAAACATATTTCAAATAATTGTACATTAGCAATTGTAATTTTTTTATTTATTTTTTATTAATCAACTCTAGAGCGTACTGTAGCATAGAATGTGTGAACGTAAGAATAAACATGAAGTTGATTACTTTCAGTTGAAAGAAATCGTATTTTAAAAAGTTTAATATTTCGACCATGCGCTAGTGGTCGTATCTAGTAACCAGTGGTGTATTCGTGTAAGAGGGGCGCTTCCAGCTGTTCCCTGCTGGAGCTACGGTCCAGTGCTTATGCTCGACAGGAGCAGGCTTATGCTGTATTAATTTTTTTTTATTTATTCTGTTTTCAGAACTGCTACAGCGTCTATATGTTACGCAAACTACTGTCATAGTTCATCATTTGCTCTCTAGTGTTTCTGCTCTACTTTATGTATCTCGTTATTTTTCGCATCCCAAGAAAATAGGTTTGACTGAATGTTGTAAACTGATTATACAGGGAAACCAACATTCAGTAAAACGGAACCAAGCACCTTTAGGCGTATTACTTTCCGACTGAAATCCGTATAAGGCAAACGTGGGCAGGCGAGTTTGGAGATAAAATCCATTAGCTTCATGCTCAGTACTCTATGTAGAAATTAAAAATCTAAATATATATTAAAGATTACTGCTTGGGAGCTGTTCCATATCCCATTTTGTTTTCTAATCATAACACTACCATGTTTATCATTATACCTCTGGATTGGGGGGGGGGGGGTTGTCCTGGGCCTCACCTGGCAGGGGCCTTGCCTCTACTCAGTAAGGGTAAAAAATAAAAAGCCTCCAACCGTGAAAGTGCTCACATGGTGCGATTGATACTGAAATAAGGCAAATTATTAAGGTTTTAAGGGCATCCCAACAATGAGTTTACTGGTCTGGGGAAAGGGCCTCAGTTACCCTGGGTCCTCAGTGACTTTATACGTTATTGCTAGGCAGTCACGTCCTATCACATAAGGGAACAACTATCGTAAATAATATGTCAACACTCATCACTTCGCACAGCAGCTCTCCCCTCCTACTTCGTTGACCTAGCACAACCTGTCGAGCAGGGAAGCTTTGCCAAGCAGGGAAGCATCGGGCAGCGAATGTGACATTGGGAATGCCTCTGACTGTACCTCTCTGTCCAGAATTTTTAATACATATGTGGGGATGACATGCCGGTTCATATCCAGCAATCGGGGGAGGAGGGAGCGGAAGTATATGTCAGAAGTAAATAATTTGGACCTTTGATGAATGAGGAAAGGTAGAGAAGTCACGGGTGGGGGGGGGGTGTCTTCCTTCCCTGCTAGAGACAGAAAAGTTTTAGAAAATGGTCCACCGAAAAGTGAAAAATTTACTTTTACTTCGTTTTGTTCAAAACAACTAAAGGTATAATGGGAGAACCCCATCCACTTTTCAAAGACACCATGCTCCAATTTTTCTACATTTTACTGATTCAGGAAACCTGGGGACAATGTCTGTTCTTAAATTTAAGACCTTATAGACACGTCTTTCCCTCCTTTTCGGGTCTTGGGGTCAAAATGTCCTTGGATCTGGAATTTTTTCGTCAAAATCTGGACCTCCGAAGTGTTTAGGGGACTGCACGATACTCCGTTGCAGGACCTAGCCACCCCTCTCTATGGGTCTGACACATACTCTTAAATATCTGTAATTAAATTCTTCTGTATTGCTTTTGCGTCACTCAAACGGCTTATTGTAGTTATTTTAACCTCTAAGTAAAAATTAGAAGTATGAGGTAAAAAACTTCGTCAAAAACGTGAATGAGTCATTTTTAACGTGAATTGATGGTAGGCTAGAGATCACATGGTGCTGGTCGGGCATCGAACTTTGAATGAGAATATTTTAGGTTTTATTTATTTATTTGCATTAAGTTTAGGAGGGGGGGGTGCTGTACGAGCCTCTGTAGCACGACACATCGCCCCTCCCCGTGGGTGATACATAAACTAAAGCAGCTGTAGCTAAAATCGTCCGTATCGTTGTTCCTTATGCTTCACTCAAACAGTTTATTGTAGTTATTTCAACCTCTAAACACAAATTTTGAGTATAGGGTTAAAAACTTCACGTCAAAAATTTCCTTTTTAATGTGAATGGGTTGTAAACGAAAGATCACATAGCGCTGGTCTAGCATCAGACTTTAAAGGAGAATATTTTAGTTTTACTTATTTAAATTAATCTGGCAACAAGCGTACAAGATGCAAAACAGTCACTGCTACTAAGAGACTTGGCCCATCAGCGTGATATTTTTCCAAGCTAACTCTAACCTTCTAAGTATTGAGCATTGTTCTATGCAACGGGTCGTGTAACTGGTTTTAATCTGGAGTTTGCTTTGATAAAAGTAACGCTAGCGAGCAAAAGTCCTTTAATAAAAATGATTTTGTTTATGTCTGGTAGGCTAGGTCCAGTTTAACTTCAACAGATAAATATGTTTTAGAGATGTTTAATTTATTTATGTATTTATTTTATTTATTTATTTATTTCAGCTTTTTACTATGGCTGCTGGAATTCTATTGGCCCTGGACACTGTTTTCATTATGAAGGATGGTGGTATGATTTAGTCCATGGATCAGATGTTGGTTGTTTGACCTGTTGTTGGTTGAAAAAGTGAGCTAATATCCCCAAGTTTTGAAAACGGTGTACTTCTGTAGAATACTGTGAATAAAACAGGTGCCGAAAAATTGGCTTTCATTTTGCTTTGTACTGATGAGGTTAAAATTCTACAATCAGCTTTGCTTCCTGATGTCAGGCATGCAACATAGTTGAACGTAATGCTGGCGTGCATGCTTATCAGGTACTTGTAAATAGCAGGAAAATGGCGGAAAATTTTACCATTGAAAATTGAACAAAATTTTCATAAAGCAAAACAGGGACAAACGACTGGAAAGTTGACTGTGGAACGTTAACAATATTTCACTCAGCAAACTGGGAAAAACTGCGGGAAAGTTTACCCTTGAAAGTTGACCAACATTTCATAAAGCAAAGCAGGGACAAACTACGGGAAAATTTACTCTAGAAAGTTGACAATATTTCACACAGCAAACTGGGACAAACTGCGGGAAAGTTTATCCTTTAAAAATTGACCAAAATTGTCATAGGTCAAAACAGGGACAACTACAGGAAAATTTATCACTGAAATTATCAAGATTTTCATAGAACAAGACAGGGACCATTTCAGACCGTGGTGTACGTGGTGTGCATCCTTCCAGTGGCCTTTCATTCGGTAAAAACTGTTGGTAAAATAAATAATAATTCGTTATAACCTGTCAGAATCTTAAGCAGTCACGACCGACCATTTTACCAACTTGGATGCTGAAGAGAGTTCACGAGTGCTTCGTCAGAAGTAGAGATTATTTTCTTTGATACCATGGCTGAGACGTCAGGCTAACTCAACGCATGCTAACCTTTAGTAGGTTAAATCCCGTTAACTGTGACCAGAAGTGTGCGTCATCGCAAAAAGTGTGGGTTAACAAGTTACCCCACACTTCTGTCGATAACCCACACTTTTGACACTTCCGGGTCACGCGACCGGGAACACACACCAACAACCAAATACAGCGTGCAGTAAAGTAACGCAATAAAAACGTACAAAAGGAATTAATTAACCGGGATGTTCCAGATGAAATCTCATACTTGCTAACTCTCACATGTCTAGCCCACACCTACAGTAAGATTATTCACTCCTCCACCTCCACAAATTTAAATGGAATGACCTTCATTCATACCGATACACCTATTAGTCTATTACCGTAATTTTGAAACAATTCTCAAACTACAAACGCACAAAATGAATTACTAACCTATCCCGAATGTCCAGCAATGTCCTTTTATCCCTGCTGCCTCACATATCGAAGTATTCGCTCCAAACAGCTTCGATAAATACGAGCGAGCTTCCAGCATGAAACCTTGCTAAACGACTTCTGTCAAACTCCCACCCCTCCTCTCTCCACGAACTTGAGCATAAGGACTCGTCCATCTATCACACACTTCCCCCTCCACAAACTAAAATGGGATGACCTTCATTCATATCGAGATACTGATTGATCAGAAGCAATTTTCACAAAACACAAACACGTTTTAATTAAATACGAGTTAGCTTGACGTCCCAACCGTGGTATAAATTATTTATTGGTGAGAATCTCACGTTACCGGTTTTTAACCCACGGCTGCGACGATTTGCCCGGCTCGACTATGCAAATCTGTCTCGGGGCGGATTTGCATAGTCTCGTCGGCAAATCATCGTAGCCATGGGTTAAAAATCTATAATCGTGAGATTCTCACCAATAACTATTACTTATTTCGTACATTTATATTTCATGTCATATACAAAAATGAAAAAAAAAATGTAATTTCCACTGTTCGCAGTACGTAACTTATACTTCGTTGTATTGTAAAAATTTTGATGCTTTAAGACTCTTGCCATGCAGCCTTCGGACACCCTTTGTTTCATCGGGAGATTTTGCCTGCCTTCGCCTGTGTCACGTTTTCCGCTGGAAAAAAAGTATTGATAATGTTGAAATCAACGACCACGCTAGTGGTCCGCCCGCAAGTTCAGTTATCGAACTTCATTGCAAGAAAGTCATTGTTTAATTCCACCATTGTTGCAGGGCCGCCACTAGCTTTTGAACTTTAACAGAAACCAGAGCAGAGCGTACGTCACAAGGTTGAGGATAAGTACGTATGCGGTGAAACAGCTTGAAAATTGTTGAAAATCTTAAGTCTTTGTGCCCTCCCAACCAGTAGTTGGTTTCAGCTGACTACTATATACTCGCTAGTTCCGCTCATTAAAATAGTTTATGCAACAGATACGAATGAGATTTGGTATTCAAGACAATAAACTCCAATATGTTCCTTTTTATGGTTTGACGTTTGTGGAAGGCATTAACTAAAATGATTGCAATCATTTGCTATGATATTTTCATGTACGGTGGGAAAACGCCACCAGTTACCAAAATAATTATCTTTTAGTTAACGAGTAACAATGCTAACTACCAAAAATAAACGCCAACATGAACATGTTCGATACAATGAATGCGCTACTTATTGTTGATGGTTGAGAATAAATAAGCAAATGCTGCAATTCCTATTATTAAAGTCCTTACTCCATCAGCAAGAGTAAAATAAATTAAAACTTCTGCTCATATTCAATATTTTTCGACCAAACTTGGTCAGATAGTAGATAATATGGTTCGGTAGCTTGCATGCCATAAACAAGGCTCATAGTACATTTTTTTTTACAAAACGACAGGCAACTGAGCATAAGTTCATTATCACAAGGCACAAAAAAAACCCACGCTCAATTTTTTTAAAAAGCTTAAACTGCTAAACTGGGCATTGGCAAACACAAGATTCAACAAAAAGAAAAATACAAAAGAAGTGATATAAGAAACAAAACCCACAAAAGTGAAAGAATCGGTCAAGTTTAAGCCAGTGACAGTAGGGATATAAAAATAAAAATGGCTACCACCAAATTTTCTACATGGTTACCAAGCTTAACCCATATATTGGCCGAAAAGTGTTCCCCAAAGAAAATAATGGTATCACCCCACCCCCCTCCCTTCCCTCACTATTGAAGACCACTGATTGAACATTTAGCTGGACACTGGCAAAATTAAGATGCCACCAATGAAAAACTAAAAAAATAAGTGTTATCTGAAACAACACCGACAAGTGTGAAGGAACCCAATCAAAGTAGTTATATCAGAAGAAAAGGGCTGCCACCAAGTTGCTACAGTTGCCAAGCTAATCCCGCCGACTATAACTTCAGGCATTAAATGAAAAACTTAACCAGTGCTACAATCTGTAGCAATGGTTAGGTTTTTCACTTTACCTTTGATCAAACACTCGGTGGTGTTAGCTTGGCAACTAATGTGGCAACTTGGTGGCAGCCATTTTTGTTCTGGTATGACTACTTTGATTGGCTGAAAATTGAGGGGTTCTTTCCCCCTGCTGGGTTTTGTTTCGGATTGTTATACCTAAGGGGTTACTAGATAATTTCAGGAAAATGAATTCTGACATGCAGTACAGAATGTTTAAATTTAGCCATTAGCTGTACTTTAAACATGTGACGTTCGTTTTGCTGTTTTGGAGGCAAGGGGAAACACAAGTTCACAGTTACCGATAAATCTCAATACCATTTTTAGGGCAGAAATCATGAACATCAAGACAACCCTGAAAATGAGGTAGGTTGCTATTATTGTACGAGCTTGGTGGATGTCATCAGGAAGACTACGACACTTTGCCCATTCGGCTTGCCATCGTGTAATTGCTAAGAATAACGAAATTGGTACCTTTATCACTGCTAAAAACTAATTGCAAAATAACGCATAAGATCTCTCAAAACAAAACTTGTTAAACTTGTTTTGTCGTTTGAAGTCAAGTAAAAATTATAAACATGGCTGGAACCCAACAGGTTTTGAGTTTGTGAGATGTCAAGTACCTTACCACAGCAACTGCATCTTTCAAGTATTACAGTTAAGTTACTCGGAGATAAAACCATGGCTACCAACTTTGCTTTCAAATAATCATTAACATAACTCGATTTGCCCGAACATGACACCAACATTTATCCTAATTCCACCGGCGTGTAAATATGCCAGTCACTGGGTTTCGTGATCATCTCCAAATTCTGTTTAAATCCTAAACAGTGGACCAAACATTACACCAACATTTTTTGAACTAGGTTGGCGGGATCGATTGACCCATCACCGTGCTCTACGAATCTCTCTGTATGCAGCAAGTAGCATAAAGAGCTGTCCGACAAGGCGGCCCGAACAAGACACGAAGATTTTTGTCATTGTTGCATTTAAGAAGGAAATATTGGTAGAAATAAATTTTGGCTACATAATCGAACATACATTAAATAAAAAATGGTACGTATTATAATTTCCGGTTCTTACTTTCTGGTTAAATATTATATCATTAATGCGTGATAAACAAATGCCGTGTCTTTAATACTTGATAATTAAAGGCAGGGCCATTAACGCTTGATAATTAAAGGTCAGATCTCTAATGTGATAATTAAAGGCCGGGTTTTAATGCTTGATAATTAAATGCTGGGTCTTGACAAGCGACGATGTTACACTTCATCCGGACCATGATATCACGGCCGCTCCAAATATTGATATTCTGCCCTTCCCATAACCTGTAGGAGGCCGCTTGCAATTTTTTACAAGAGCCTGGGAATCGATCACCTCCGATCCAACGATCCTCTCTATTGTCACCAACGGCTTTCTACCTCGATTCCGCCATATCCCACCAGTCGGTCCGCTTCCATGGGAACACGAATTCCCTCCGTCCGCCATCCTGTCTGCTGAAATTCAAGATCTCCTTTTCAAGCGAGCGGTGCGCATCGTTCCAAACCCGATCTCGCCAGGGTTCTACAGCAACATTTTCCTTTGCCCCAAGAAAATGGAAGGTTCCAGTCTTATTTTCAATCGAAAACCTCTGAACCAATATATCGACAATCCTCACTTTCAAATGGAGACGTCAGAATTGGTCGAAACTTTACTACGCCTCTACAATTGAACGATCTCCCTCGATCTCGCCGATGCATACCTTCATGTTCCCCTTCACACTTCCGCCCGGCACTTCTTTCGATTCCTTCAGAAAGGCGCCGTCTACGAGTTCCCGTGTCCACCCTTCGGCCTGAATGCGGCTCCATGTATCTTCACACTGGTCCTTCATCCGATCCTCGCCCTCTCCATCAGCATGGCATTCGCATTCATGCCTTTCTCAACGATTGGTTACTCTCAGAACATGATTGCGCCGCTCTTCTTCTCATCCTCCACACCATCACGTCTCTGTTGACATCACTAGGATGGGGGATCAATGTTGCAAATTCTCGTCTAATACCTAGCAGACAGTTCACATGCCTAGGAGTGTCCTTCGATCTTTGCCGAGGATCGGTCGTGCCATCTCTAAATCGTATCTCCAACTTTCTGACCAGCACTCGCAGTTTTCTCCATCTGTCCCATTACACGCTCCATGAGTTGGACTCGGTCATCGGTTTCATCAATTCTTTCGCCGATCTAGTCCCTTACGGATGGTGGATGGCTCGGCCCCTTCATTATTTCCGATCCTCCAAATGGGGAAGCCCCGTCATCAGACTCACAACACCGCCTCGGCCTCTCAACTCTCATTTCCTACCCTTGACTTTTCTTCGGTGGATGGGCGTACCAACCTCACCACCTCGGTTCCTCTACACGAACCGATCCAGGACCTCCACCTGTTCACCGATGCATCCAGACAAGGTTGGGGAGCTCACATCGACAACTTGACGACATAGGGAACTTGGGATCGACCAATCCAGGCCACATCTTCCTACTCGAACTCCGTGCTGTGCTTTACGGTCTCCTCCATTTTCGACACCTGGTATCGTCGAAGACTGTCCAAATCCACATCGACAGCATGACTGCTGTTGCCTACCTACGTCGAGGGGACAGGACGCTGTCCCGATCCCTTCACGAGCTCAACTCAGAAATCTTTCACCTGTGCATATTCCTTCACACTCGTTTACTGACTCTGCATATACCGGGGAATCGGAACGTTATGGCCGATGCTCTCTCTCGCTGGGCAGCGGAGAATGGACTCTTCACTCCTCCATCTGCGAACCCTTATTCACACCTTGGGGACGGCCAATGTTAGACCTATTTGTCACGAGGTGGAATGCCAGACTTCACCTGTTTGTCAGCCCGATTCCCGATCTTTGAGCCTGGGCCACCGATGCACTAATACTAGAATGGAATTATCTCTTTGCTTACCTTTTCCCTCCTCCGAAACTGCTGTAGTTAGTCTTACAGAAGATCGCCGACTACATGGGCAAGTTTCTCCTAGTAGCCCCGGATAGGCCCGCGGCGGCTTGGTTCCCTATGCTCCTCAGCCTCTTCATCGATTCCCCACGATCTCTCCCACTACACCTGGACCAACTAACCCAGCGCAACGGGACACTTCAGCATCGCCATCCGCATTCCCTGCGACTACATGGGTGACTACTATCGTCTGACTTCTTGAAGAAACATTTGTTTCTTCGGGTCAGGCCATTCGTATCGCTTCCCGAGAATTCGTGCATCCAATTCCAAGTCTACGACAACCACTGGCGTCAGTGGTTTCATTGGTGTTCTACACTACAAGTTAATCCAATCGGTCTCTCTGTTCCTGAGTTTCTATGATTCCTAGATTTCCTCTTCGACAATGGTCTCGGAGGATCCACGATTCTGGTATACCGGTCCGACCTCAACTCAGTTTTTAAGGCTACGCAAGACCTTCCTGGACTGAGACCTATCTATCGTCCTCACTGCTCTTCTACAAAGCCCCTACAAACCGCTCTATGCCTGATCCCTTACCCACCTCACCCGGAAAACAGTATTTCGTGTCGCCATGGCCACATGTCTTTGATGTAGCGAGCTTCAGGCTTTATCCGCCACCGCTGCCAATTGTTTTTTTTTTTTGGACGATTACTCCGGTGTCACCCTTGCTCCCCGAGCCACTTTTCGAGCAAAGACTCAGAAGCCTTCCGAACGATCCAAGCCCTTCATCATACCTGCTCTCACAACCATTCTGGGCGATGACCAGGAACGGGCCCTATGTTCTATACTTGCACTCCGGTTCTACCTCAAAGTGTCCAAACCAATCCGCCGGAATCGTACACAACACTTCATTTGTTTCACAGCAAGAAGGGGTGAAACCTCTGCCAGGATGATTGCTATCTGGATCAAGACTGTGATAGTCCAGGCTTACGACGCCCTAGACACCAGCTGCGTGGATCGAGGCATTCGTGTGGCTGCTTACGAACTTCGGGCCATTTCGGCGTCTTGTGCCTTCCACAGCAACATCCCGGTTTCTGAAATCATGGAAGCTGCTTCTTGGCGTCATCCATCCGTTTTCTCTTCACACTGACTTGTCACATCACACCAACGGACTATACCGTGTAGGGCCCTTTATTGCCAGCCGGCGTATGGTATGACCCCCCCTCCCCTGCAGACTTATGTCAATTTAATTTGTGGGGATGCGACCGCTACACTAGGGGACCTAGTCATGATGGCGCCCGCCGCCTTTGACGAGGTCTGTGGAATGCTAAAAAAAAGGTAAAGGATATTCATGGCAACTAGAAACTCCAAAATACCAGTATAACCTGGTTGATTTTGGTTTCTATTGCACTGCTCTGATAAGTCAAATCATTGATTCATTCATGGTCCTTCAATCCTATTACCTTCAGAAATGGTCTGCTGACTCCTATTGCACGCACTTCGGAAAACGTACTTACGACACAGCAGTTTTCGGATATGCGAGTGCTCAGAGAAAGCTGATACTTTAATATATGAGTGTGTTAGAAGAGTTTGTGAAGAGTTCTCAAATCCATTCGGATTTAGAACGAATATCGACGAAGTTACATCAGACAGAAACAAAAATTTGAACGAAGCAAGCAGTCTGCTTGTAAAGATACACGATACACTAATCTGAGAAAAAAGAAAATACATCTGCCCTCATTGGGACTCAAACCCAGGACTTCCGTTTTACTAGCGGGACGCTCTAACCACTGCGCTACCGTGGAGGATTCTGGCTACAAGCTCCAGCCGAGATAAGTATCTGTTCAATCTTTCTCAGTGGTGACCTAGAGATCATAAACATGCATACAAGGCGGGATTGCAACATTGTTTCTTGGCCTCCACACTAGAAATAATGCAAGTACGTAGTAGTAGTAAATAAAGAAGAAATCACAAAGTAAGGGGTAAACGAAGCAAGCAGTCAGCATTAAAAACTGGCCTTGTGAGGATACACGATACACTAATCTGAGAAAGAAAGAAAGGACAACTGGGACTAACAAAAAAATCTACTTGAAAAAAATATACTTGAATTTTTTTCCAACTAGAATTTGTTTCATCTACTACATAATTTCGTCGATATTCGTTCTGAAACGCCAAACGGCAGCAATCTTCTAATGCATTCACATTGTAAAGCGAGTCCTTTCTCTGACTCATACCAGCAGTGACGTATGAAAAACTGTCGCGACATATGTAAGTTGTCGGAGGTGAGTCTATACCCGAGATAATACCATCGACTGACCATGACTCAATTCGTTTTTGTGATTGCTGCTTCTCATGTAGTGATGACGTGGCTTAAAGTCAAGTAACAATACTTCAACAAAGTACGTGCTCAAAAGGATTACGTGGGACAGTTTTATTTCTGTATCTAGATACACGCTAGTGTGTCGCGCCACGTTAGGCAACAATCATCACAACAAACACCACATCAATTCATTTATCGAGGTTGTAAACCATTGTAGCGCGGCGCCATAGCGTCTGTGTCTTATATCTTGAAGCATAGTTGGGCACATTTCAGGTACTTGGGGAAAAATAATGATGCGGTACAATTTTGTTGAAATCAAGAGCAATGACCCACCTGACAAAAATTGCCTCGTGTAGGAATGCTAGCTAAGCTGCTTTCAATGCTAATCTGACCCTCAATAATGTTGAAAATGTGTAACTACCTAGCTAGCTAGCTAATTCTAGTCCGCTCATCCCCATGTTGATTTCCATAGGGTGATTATTCATCGATACCGAGATAACGGGAAGGCTTCCAGCTATGAAATTGGACGAAAGGCTGCAGTACGATACCAACTGCGTACCTTTTATGGTTTGGAGCTTCGGGGCGTAACTTCAGCCAATTGCAACGTGTATACTGAGTGCCTATACAGAGTGCCTAGACACACACTAGTGTAGCACGATAAATCTAAACAACGTTGCCAAAGAAATTGTATTCACGTCCAATTCACGAAAAATAAACCAACTCTAAAAACAAAGCAAAATAAACAAAGCCAAAAACCTATGAAGAGGTGACCAAGTTGAGAATGGTTCGGCTTATAGGCAAAAGGTAGTAGCAAATTGTTGCAAACCAATTTCTTGTTGACGTGCCACTTTATTACACATCTGCACGGTAGTGGAGTTGAGTCTAATACACAATTTTAACAAAAGGACCGATTGAAAAACCAAGACTGGTTAAAGGGGCCGCCAAGTTCCAAGTAGTACGGCCCTTCAAAGGAGTGATATCAACACGCCAAAACATTGGCCAACTTAATCGCACCGAATAATACTTTAAACGTTAAATCAAAACTTGAACATTGCTACCGAAAGTATCAATGTTAGTTTTCATTTAACTTTCGAACTATTAAGCGGTGCGATTAACTTGACGAATGTTCTGGTGTGTTGATATCACTCATTTGAAGGGCCGAACCATTCGGAACTTGGCGGCCCCTTTTACCAGTTTTGGTTTTTGATATGATATCACTTTTTTTTTTTTTAATTGTGTATTTACTCAACTCCACTACCGTGCAGATTTGTAATAAAGTGCCACGTCAACAAGAAATTGGTTTGCAACACTTTGCTACTACCTTTTGCCTATAGGCCAAACCATTCTCAACTTGGTCACCTCTTTATAGGTTTTTGGTTTTGTTTATCTTGCTTTGTTTTTAGAGTTGGTTTATTATTCGTGAATTGGACGTGGATACAATTTCTTTGCAACGTTGTTTAGATTTATCGTGATAAACCAGTGTGTGTCTAGACACGCACATCAGTATACACGTTCTCATTGTCCGAACTTTCGCCGTCCAATGAGAGACGATGCCGACTATACTAACAATTGTTAGAACAATATTTTCGTTCTTACGCGTTTTCCCACGCCATCCCCGTTTTGATCCCAGCCTTCAAACTATAAAAGGTACGCAGTTCGTATTATACTGCACCCATTCATCCGATTTCATAGCTGGAAACTTTCCCATTTATCTCGGTATCGATGAATAATCACCTTATGGGATTTAACGTGGGTATGAGCTAGCTAGCTAGCTAGCTAGCTCATAGGTAGTTAACTAGTAACATACGCCAGTCTAGCCAGTTCCCACAACCTGAGCGAAATACTGTAGTGGGCAGTATGGAATAAAAAGGGCTCCGACTGCCCCTTCCTCCTTCTCAGGACTTCCCTGCGGCCTACCCACTTACATTCTGTCATAGTCTGGTCATATTTACCCCATTTCCCCCCTGGTAACCCTTTCCCGTCCCGCGCCTGCCCCCCCCCCGGACCCCCTATTGTGTTGTCTGAATATTCTTATCCCTGCTTCCCCTCCCTTTGAACCCCTGCTGATTTGTTTTGTTATGGAAGTTAATTTTTTTTCAATGGAGGACGCTCAATTGCCCGTTTCTCCGTTCTGATACCAAGCTCAATGAACCCAACAAGGATCGTGCATGCAGTGATTGTTCCTCAACCAACTTTGAAACTCTTCAATTCGGCTAAAAGAGCTAGCATTTAAAGCAATATTTTGATTGTTACTGATTGTTACAGGCCATACCCGTTTGTTTGACATTGTCGGTCGCTCGCCCTCTTTCATTGTAGTGCATAATGATGAGTTTGCTTGCCCAACCTAAGCGTATTATATATATAGACAGATTGAGGGTTTTTGATAGAAAGCAGCTTAGCTAGCATTCCTACACGAGGTAATTTTAGACAGGTGGGTCATTGCTCTCGATTTCAACACAATTTAAGCTTTTGTACCGCATTATTATTTTTCCCCAAGTACCTGAAATGTGCCCAACTGTGCTTCAGAAGATATAAGACACTGACGCTCGACAATTGAATTGAAGTGATCTTTGTTGCGATGTTTGTTGCCTAACTTGGCGCGACACAATAGCTTGTGTCTAGATTCACAGCGGGCTGTGGCATTGAGCAGCACGAATGTAATTAAGCCTTAGGATAAGAAATTCGATGTGGGGGGGAACCAGATTCTTGGAGACGAAAACAACCGTATTCCAAGTATCAATATCAATGCTGAATATTTCCACCGGATAAAATGTAAGTTGAGAAATCAAAACTTTGAATTTAAAATGTGTCAACATTTTTATGTCCGGTTTGTCACATCTGTATAAAGGTTGTGCGCCATTGATACTTAAAAGAGCAGCGTAACTGCGGTGGTGTTGTGGTTGTTGTAGGTTAAGTTTGGGTAATGGTAAAGTTCAGCGACCTATTTAGGAAAACAATCTTTTCTAGTAACAATTCTTACCTGAACGTAATAATCTTGTATAGGTCGCTAAAATTTACGGTTATTATTTAGTTTAGCCCAACCACGCTAAATCACTCAATTTTGGTACATACTGACGCGGATCGTTATTCTCAATCAATTCACATTATAATACCCGGGGAAAACCCGTAAAACGTTTAAAAACACGTAAAACGATAGTCCCGGCCATTTTAAAGTGGCAGCCATGTTCCAGGATGGAGAATAGCAGGAAAAGGTGATTTCGAGAAAACGGAATGTTAAGTTAGGTAGGTTAGGTTACGTTTTTGTTGTGGTGTTGTTGTTTTCCGTCTCCTTTCACTGCGATGTAAATCAGGTTTTCTTGCTACTCTATAATAATAAGTTTGTTGCAAACGCAACCGGAATGGCAAGGACCTGGTGGTCACTGACTGCCATCCGATGTTAAAACAAAAATATAAATTACAAAAGTTGAAGATTTTAAAAGTTTAAAACGAAGATGATAGCCTGGCTGTAGAGGAAGGGTAGATGGTATTGGGTTGGGGTCACGAATGCCTTACCACCGAGGTTGGACCTACCAGGGTAACAATGATCCCCGATGGCATCGCCAAACGTGAGGGACAAGTGAGGGGAAAAGCCGTATCATTGTCAATGTGTCTAAAATATAAAAATAAAAAAATAAAAATGCATCGCAGTTAAACTTGACCTAAACCAATATAATAATAATAAACATATAATAAGGGCGAAAGGGAAAAGCAAGGGCTCGTTGGTGACTGCTTATGGTAAAACGAAATTAAAAAGTGAGGATGAGAATGGAGTTTTAAAAGGTGGGGATGCGGGTAGTGGTTTAAGGAAAAGCAGGGCAATGTTCGGGGCGAAGGAGCAAGCGGCTGAGATTGCACTTGGTTAGTTTATTTTTGAATGAAAGAAGTGATGGGGCAGAGACAGACTCGTCACTTAGGGAATTCCATGCAGGTATAACTCGCAGGGGGAAAAGAGATTTTCGCGTGTTGGTGTGAAATCTTGGAAGAACTAACTTGAGACAATTTCCCCTGGTCTTAGCAACAGAACTTAGTTCGAATAATGGAAGGTCGATAGGGAGCATAGAGTGCAAAATCTTGTAAGTCAAGAAAAGGTCCGTCTTAAGGCGTCGACACTCAAGGGTGTCCAGTTCGAGGATTTTAAGACGCTGGGAGTACTCCATGTTATGCATGCCTGGGAGTGATTTGGTATACTTCCTTTGTACTGCCTCAATCCTGTCAATATCCTTGAGGAGATTAGGAGACCAAACTTGGCTAGCGTACTCTAGTAATGGACGGACGTAGACCTTGAAGGCCCAAAGCCTGGTATGAAGATTCCCTGAATTGAAACAGCGACACACCATGCAGGATCTACTACGGATGGCAGCGATAACGTTGCAGTGTGTTGTGAACTTTAAGTCGGGCTGGAACCAAACACCCAGATCCCGGAAGTTGTCAAACGTTTCATTAAGAATCTTATCACCCAGGTAGAAGGTATAGGGGACACGACTTCTGCCCAAGGCAAAGCTACGACATTTCTCGGACGATAAGGGGAGCTGCCAGGTGACGGACCAATCATGGACTGAATCGATACTTCTTTGTAAAATTAAATCATCGTCAGGTGAGATACGTGGAGCAAAATGGCCGGCGCTTTAACTCGACCGTTTTATCGTTTTACGTGTTTTTAATATTTTTTAAGAACGTAAGACACATTTTCCCTGTTTTTTTAATGTGGAATGGGAAGAGGATGGTAATCTGCGTCGGTCAGCAAAAAAAATTGAGTGATTTAGCGTGGTTCGGTTAAAGTGCATAATTACCTAATTTACCATGTTCCTGAAAATATTCGGTGCTCACATTTGTTTCCGTTTACTTGATGTTCGTTGTATCACGTTGTTGGTTCGCGCTGCAAGGGTGCAACGGAGAAGGTGCTGATACTCTGCACTTCGCTAATAAATTTATTACAAAAATTGTAACGTCACTGTTACAAAATTTAGATCAAATCAAAAAGCACGAAAAATTCCCCATTCTCTGCTTATTCGGTCATCACGTTTCGTGCATCGACCAGCAAAGCTTATTAACTTCGTATGGAGGCGAGTTAAAAATTGCCCTATTTTAAAATGTAAGTAATCAAGTTGGACTAGGATCAGTTAAAGCAAATACAGTGCTTTGAGAATACAGTGCCGAACTTCACGTTGCAGTTGCCTCAAACAGTCGCTAGATTCGAATATGTCAAATATTTAAAAGTAACAGCACTTTGTTTTGTATTACTAGGAGCACATAAGTGCATACACGTCCATGGTACGAGATAGTATTAATGTGAGCCACTTGATTATATGTATGGTAACAAGGTCGTCTGGGAGTGAAACTCCAAACTACTTGGCTCAGTATCACCAGAACCCTATTTCACCAAAGCAGTACGATAAACGTTAATACAAGGCACAGTCAGCCTTGACTTGAAGAATCTTACTCCTTCCACGCATCAAGGAAGGATTTGAAACGCTGATGTCTTTAAATTGCTCAGTGCATGCACATAATCGTAATGCGAGTGACACTTTTCCCAGGCATTTATTACGTAAAAACCTATGCAGCATAAGTAAAGACCTACGTTGCATAAGTTTTAACGTAGGTAGTATGTGATCGCTAATTTAACAACTGACCGCATTTGTTTTGTTTACACAAAACTTGCCATCTGGTTTCCATTAGTTCACAAAAAGCGTTGTTTGTTGCCCCCCCCCCCCTTCCCCACGACGCAGAGTATCAACTTAACAACACTCTTAAAACCAACTCTTAAAAATCTGCTCGTATTACCACCCCCACCCTAAACGCCGTGATCGTTTGCAGAAAAGAGGAGTAGGTGGCTGTGATTAGTTAACTTCGGTCTACTTCCTCGTGACTTGTTAAGAGGGAGCCTTCTAATTAATTGGTCCAAACACAGAAGGCGCCACTATGCTTAGATGTCTGGAAGTAACCTCGTTCAGAAGCATAAAATGTGATTAAAAAAGGAAATAATACCGTTTTAAAGAAAGAAATTCTCGAGTGTATATTCGGTTTCTATAGTCATCGTAGGAATTTCTTTCAAGATGCGTAAGTTAATAGAGTATGTGTTATTATAAACAAGTTTGGTTTGTGGAATAACTAAGAAATATAAATAAATATTTTTCAATGTATTTTTTTTTATAAAATTGACAGCCCCCTCTGATTTTGCCGCCTTGGGCTATATCCCCCTGGGCCACCTTGTAAATCCACACCCATATCGAGTGCATGCCTTGTAGCGCTATAACAACGTTTTCCTGCCGCTTCGTTTCCGTCTAGCAGCAATTGTCCGAATGCCTTCTGGTTACTAATAAATTATCACTACGATTAAATTACCAGTGGATTAATCCAACATAAATCAACAAAAACAACCCAAAACATTTAATCCAACTGATTATTCTTTATTCGGATATGTGTCAAGAGACATTTCAGCCGAGAGCAAATATGAGAAATTGTGTTTGAGGGTACGTGCTTACGTGCACAGAGAGCGATATTCGAAATGCATCGCTTACCCCTGATGCCACAGACTGGAAGGGAATCAATGGAAGGTGTCTTTTATTTTTTGTGAATGATTATCGCTGTTATGCGCTTTTGTTTCCCTTTCTCCAATAAGTATACACTAAACTTGCTCTACACGTCCGATTCGTTAACAAAAGACGCAGTTCACTGGAAATCTGATCCAATATAAGAGCGAGGAGGAGGGAAAGGCCGCCCATGACTATCCTCAGTAGTTCATCAGAAAATGTGATCAAGTATACGAGTGAGGAGTGGAAGCCCATCCATAACTAAGGTTTCTCCATTGTTCATTGAAAATGTGATCTAGTATGACAGCGGGAGAGTAAAAAACTGCCCATTACTAAAGTTTCTCGGAAGGTTATTCGAAATGTGATCCAGTATAAGAACGACGAGGAGGGACAGGCAATCCATAACTAAGTTTTCTACGTAGTTCTTTGGAAATGGATCTAGTACGCCCAGCGGGAGGAGTGAAAAACTGCCGATTCTCGGAAGGTCACCAGAAATGGGATCCAGTAGAAGTGCGAGGAAGAGTAACTATAACTATGGTTTCTCTGTAGTTCTTTGGAAATGTGATCTAGTATGACTGCAGGAGGAGTGTAAGGCTGTCCATGACTATTCTCAGTAGTTCATCACAAAAGTGATTCAGTATAAGAGTGAGGAAGAGTGGAAGCCCATCCATATCTGGTTTCTCCGATGTTCTTTGGAAATGTGTTCTAGCATGACAGCGGGAGGAGTGAAAGGCTGCCGATGACTAAAGTTTCTCAGTAGTTCACCGAAAATGTTATCAAGTATACGAGCAAGGAGGAGTGAAAGCCAATCCATTACTAAAGTTTCTCCGTAGTTCTTTGAAAATGTGACGATTAGCTGGTAAGGAACATTTCTTGTCAGGGGTTACTTCGAGATATTCAATTCTGCATTACCCTTTTTTCCAATTTTGGTTTGGGGATAAACATTCTCAAGTCTCTCCTGTCTCTCACCCAAGCGTTTGTTTTTCTAGAAGCCCATTTCGATCTCATCAACTTTCTCGTCCATCCCTCCCAGGAGCAGATTCTGATACTCCATTCGTCTTTAGAAGCTCTACGAGGCCAGGAGTCGATAATTGCTCTCCAACATGCGTCGGTGATTGGTCTTATCGATTCGGCTGAGAAGGTTGTGCCCCAGGGAATGTGGAGGTTTCACCCGCTGCACTGGTGCAGGAAGGAGGAATGGAATCCAATCCCTGGTACGACTGGTCAGACGTAGTTCCGTCATTCAACCTTCCAGTTTCTGCTGTCAGGTGGTGGGTGGACCAGTCCAATCTCCTTCGAGGCGACCCTACCCACGAGTTAGCTCCGAATGTTCTAATGTTCACGGATGCCTCGACTTCAGGTTGGGGAGCTAACATGGGAAGTTTCTCGACATCCGGGGTTTGGTCACCGGAGGAACAAGACCTTCACTTCAACGTGCACGAGCTTCGGCTGTTCATCTTGCTGTGCAGATTTGGAAGGATTCTCTTCGGGGCAAGGTTGTGGCAGCAATATCAGACAATTCGACGGCGGTCGCTTATGTCAGAAGGGGAGGAGTGACACGTTCCTTTTCTCTAATGGTCGAGACTTCCCATCTGTTGGAGACTTATGCTGCTCTTCAGGTGACTCTTCTTCCAAGGCACATCGCAGGGAATCTGAATGTTTGGGCAGACGAGCTATCGAGAATGAAGGAAACTCCGACGATGGAATGGACACTCAATCCATGCATCTGCCTATCTCTTTTCGTCAACTGGGGGACACCGTACGTCGACCTGTTTGAAACAAAGTTCAACAATTAACTGTCTGCGTACGTGTCCCCCTTCCCAGACCATACAGCCTGGGCAATGGACGCCCTGTGCATTTCTTGGGAAAAGATGTTTGCCTACGTGTTTCCACCATGCCGCCTTCTTCCAGCGATACTGAACAAGATACGTTACTATCAAGGGAGTTTCATTCTTCTGGCACCTATATGGCCAGCGGCGTCATGGTTTGCAGAACTAATGTAGCTGAAGAAGGATGAGTGACAAACTATTCTACACACAGTACTTAACAATACTTGCTTTTTCATGGGTGGTCCCATCCCGCTTCCACTCACGAAGAACTTCCTTTCCAAACACGGAGGGAGGACTCTCCACCCAAAGCCAGATATTCTACATCTTCACGGGTGGAGACTCTAAAGGTAATTCTGAAGAAGGATGGTTTCTCGTCGCTGGTAACCAACCGTTTGTTACTTTGTCATAGGAAATCAACTGTGACATCCAGTCCAGGAGTGGCAGACCATCCATAACTAAGGTTTCTCTGTAGTTCTTTGGCATTGTGATCTAGTATGACAGCAGTAGGAGTGAAAAACTGCTAATGACTATACAGTAGTTTCTCTGAAGGTCACCAGAAATGTGATCCAGTAGACGAGAAAGGAGGAGTGACAGGCCATCCTTAACTAAGGCTTCTCCATAGTTCACCGGTGTTTCCAGCGCTGCAAGGCCGCAGACTTTGATGAGTAGGCTTGGATCATGATTAACAAAGCAAGCTTCAATAATGCCGGCTTATCAGCTGTTACCTGGAACTACAATGAGAACAGATATACGCTCTAACAATTAGAAACAAACACAATATTACTTCAATAATGCTGACAATTACAGCGAGTTGAAAAGTTTCAAAGTTACTTGAGTAACAATCACTGCATGCACGATTGTTACGACGGGTTTTTTGCGCTTGGTATCAAAACTGAGAAACAGGAAAATCAGCCACACTGCATTGCCCTCCACTAAAAAGTCATTTACTACCTTAACGAAACAAAACACCAGAGATTCTAAAGTGAGGGGAAGAAATGGTGAAGGAAGGGTTTCAAACCCTACAATGGGAGAATACGCGGGTGAGTAGGCAGGGAATGCAGGAGGAAACAGAATGTACCAGGGGCTGCAGGCAGGTATCTGACCACAATGGGGAATATTGGGGAGAAGGAGGGTGAATGAGGGCTTGAAGCGGGGAGGATTCGCCAGCTGTTTTCATTTCATGCCCCATTAAGGTATTATGCTCATGCATGCGGGAATCCGCTAGATCAGCTTATGTTATGCCGGGGAAACAACTAGTAAACCTTTATTGTCCTTATTCCTTTTATGCCTCAAGCTATTTCCACTAACAGTGAATTTGGTGTTTCTTTTCTTTAGTTTCCGTGCAGATGTGCCAAGTTCATTAGAAACATTGTATTTTCACTATGCCTCAAGCAAATTGTAATTGGATCAAACGGCCAAAGGCCTTTATCGAAATTATCGTGTTGGTAAGTGACCAATCATATAGCAAAACCAAGGACGAATAATACATTTACTCGTAACTCGTTCACTATCGAATCAAAGGCTTGTTGCAGTCGAAGGGGGTCTTACCCCAACACAAACTCTAATTTAGCCGAAAATATCACATGTTCAACCTTACGTAGATTACCTTATTTATTTCTTAAATTGGCTTAATTTAATTAATTGCTTGTAAGTATAGTTGGTTGCGATGCTATTTGCAGGGTTCATAAGTTGCGTCGAGATGCTGCTGTTAACATTCGCTTTGCTTCTGGGCATAGAAAAACACGTTTGACTTCTGATATGAGGTAAGATATAACATAAACGTTCGTGGACAAGTTGTCGTGGACTCTTGGAAATTTCTTCAACACGTAAAAATATTTTACAGCCATGCATTCCGTCTTAGGGAATATCTGTGTCTGGTATGGATATTTTTCCGCAACAATGAGTGTTTTCTATCTTTGGAAATAAAAACGAGGTTATCTGGGATGGGATCAGACAGGGAGTCAGACGAAAGGGGGGGCGGATCGATAGGATCAATCGCCCCCAAAACCAGAACTGTAGATTCACCAAAAATGAGTCAGTGTCTTACCATACCAAAGAGCGAGATGATATTATTTTTAAATCCCAACTTGCTTAATTTTAATTCTGTTTAGTACCATAATAATATTTCACTCGATTCCGCTGTTAATGATTTTTTCCTTGCGTACAAATCCACAGATGGGTTTTCATGCAGGGTTCTTCAGTGCCGTTTTATATATACAAAAAAGACAATATAGGACTGATATTTAATCAGGGATATGTCCCTAGTTCAATGAACAATCATTGGTCGGCTAAAAAAATCATTTATTTTCAGCTTGAAAGAAAAAATAATGGCTTAAAATTCGTCACATGGATTTAAATCTATGGCTATAAATTCGTCATTTTCACTTTTAAAGTCTAGAATTGGCCCCCGCCACTGATAGATTTCGTCCCAACCTTTAGTTTATTTATTAATAAACAAAAACGGAACGTTAAATGTTTAGAGTAAGGATCTAAAAGTCAAAACCTAGAAGGAACACGGACAAGCTTTGACAGTTAGGGTCTAGGTGTAAAATTTTGTCAGTAAGAGGCTGGAAAGCATTAGACCCTTACTACCCGGTGGTTAGATTAGTTCTAGTCTCTTCGGACTGAACGTGTGTATGAACGGTTGTAGCAGGTTTTCTTTGTTCTTAGAATATTGTTTTGGAACTTTAATAACACAATTTTCTTGTGAAGTTTGGCATTTTGTCTTTTGATGCTTTAGAATTTTTATTATATTTCGTAGATTTATGGTAGAGGATTACCATAATGCTGTTTGCTACGAATATGCTGGCATGTTACTAAATTGAAAAATAATTTTCAACGTAAAGCAAAGCAGGAAACGTATAACCATACTACCACTTGATCATCACATGGGTCATTGTAGGATGATTTCCAGTTTTTCGTGAAAATGTATTTATTGCTGACCACCGGGTAGTAAGGGTCTAATGCTTTCCAGCCTCTTACTGACAAAATTTTACACCTAGACCCTAACTGTCAAAGCTTGTCCGTGTTCCTTCTAGGTTTTGACTTTTAGATCCTTACTCTAAACATTTAACGTTCCGTTTTTGTTTATTAATTCGTGTTACTTTTAGAATTGCAGCTAAACTGTAAAACAGTGCAGTTGGCGGTCACAGCTGATAGTTTAACACAAGAGACCCTAGGCTGACCCTCACTAATCTAGCTATCGCCAATGTTAACAATAGAAACAAATCCTTTAATCTTCAGTCTGTTTCGCAGCTGATGTTTGCTAATTGGTATTGTTGCATAATAACAATGTTTAAAACAATGTAAAACAATCAATCTGGTGGTTTAGAGCTCCGTAACCCCTGAACCACTTGACCAATTAGAAAAGGCCTTATGAAAAGGGCACATCTACAGAGCAATACCTGTAAAATGAGCTAAGAACCAGCTTTATAGGACAAATGGTTTGACCTGTAGAGAGGACAGACGAAAGTATCCCCAGAACAACAACAACAACAACAACAAGAAGCTGAACAAGAAGTTGTCTATTTGGCCCTTGTCTGCATCTCGGGTTTGGCTGGACCGAATTTCACAATTTTTGGACTGCAGACAGACCTTTACTAGTCAAGGCTAGATTCCAAATTTGGTTTAAATATGTTTACTTTTGACGGAGTTATAAGATCTCAAAGTTGAGAGTTTAACACAGAGGTCCTAGGTCGACCCTTACTAACACTGGCTATCGCCAGTGTTAATAATTGCCTCTCTTAAAATTTCATCCTGGATCTTACAGCGTCTGGAGTAAGAACTGCGGCCACAGTTTAAAAACTTCCTGCAGTATTTCACAGTGTAGCAATGACGCCAATAACAAATTAATTACAACGGAGAAACGTAACACGACTAAGCAACGCTTGTTCCATCATTAATTCCTGCTCTAAAGATCTATTCGTGTTGAACTATTTTTAATATCAGTAGGCGACACATCGAAGTACTTTATATTCCTTCTACTCGACAGGAAATTATCTTCAATGCGATTAGAAATTTTCTAGCTTCACATCGATATTGCCATTTCCAATTAGATACTCCTACACTATTAAAAATCCTTCCCCTTCCTTTTTGGCAGAAAAAAATTAGTTGGGGGGACGAACCAACAAAATACCACGATGAAACTCTGAAAATCGTTAATAACATTTTGCATTTTCTCAAAAAAAGTTGGCTGTGTTGCCATTTTTCCCAATTTGGCGTTGTTTTAAAGTTTTTATTTTTTGTTTACTCTTTACACCCTTTTGTTTACCGTTCTACCTTTTTTCTCTTTGCCCTTACCTTTACCCTTTACTTTTTACCTTTTTTACCATTATTGATCTTTATCACATCATTAAAAACGTACGATGTTCGTACGTGTGTGTGTGTGTGAACCTCTACTCCTCTTGATCCACAAAACCTACAATGATGGCAGTAGCGCCAAATGTAGGAATTAAGCCAGGTAATTAAAATACGTCTCCGTTAGACCTATTTTCATCGATGTAACTTGGTTTTATGAGCCTCAAATACGCGTAAAACTGTGTGAACTGCTCACCACGTCATAGTTTGATCAGACAAAGAGGAGTAGAAGTACAAACAAACACTTAAACCGACTCATGTTTTGCATCAGTAGGAAGTAACAGAAATACGACATATAGAACTCAAATGCAGTAGAAAATCAAAAGAATTTAACGACAAACAATACTGTTGCTGTCTTCACTTTGTTTTCGTGCCAGCCGTTTTTGACATGTGTTAACCCACAGTTGCAAAACAAAACCTAAAAGGTCGACGTATTTTATGTCATACTTAAGTATCAGCAAAACGAAGTGTAAACCTCAAAACTAGTTGGCTTCATCAGGCTAGACGCACGGAAAAAGTATACTTGTACGTGTGTGTGTGTGCCTCTACTCCTCTTGAACCAAGGCACCTACAAAGATGTGAGTAGCACCAAATGACAGCCATTGTGTAAATTTAATTTCATTTTTAAACGGAAAGTTATTTTTCACTACGGTAAATTCTGAAAACAGGCAATGTAGGCAACATTGCAAGCATTAAAATTAATTACAATATGACACCCATTGTGGAAATTTAAAGTAGCTCCTTTAAAACCTTTTTTCAAAGCGGTAGTTTCGGCGATACATTTTTGTTTACTTGTGGATGGTTGATTTCCATATAAAATGTCGGAGGAACCGACGAGGGCGCCCGCAGATCAGCCCCAAAAAGGGTGGGGGGGGGGCTTATTCTGAGGGCCTTTGTTTGTTTTTGAACGTGCTATACTTTGGCCTAATCCTCGAAAAAGCTTTAAAGGTTTTTGCTTTTCTTTTTATGGATTTTCTTCATGATTCAGTCTACCAAAAGGGCAAAAAGGCAAAGAATAATGGCAAAAAGGGGCGAGGGGGGCATTCAGCACCAATAGACCCAATATAGGGGCGCCCATGCGCAACGACTTGCAACACAACCATCTCCAACATTATATTCCGTATTCTCTTCCGAAATATCTCCATCAATCGACAAATTAAACAAATCGTCGAATCCCAATTTCGAATCCATAATGGAACATTACACAAAAAAACGTTTTTTTCCCTTTCCGCCTTGCATTGTTGTGGTACTACGTGCACTAAATCAGTATTGACGTCGCGTGCTTGTTTATTGTCGTGCTCAGATGCGATTATTGATAGATAAATAAGATATCACCTGTTTCCCTCGTGCAAAGAACCAACAAATACTACATTGTCAGTTCTCAGCACTCGGGAAGTAGGCGATAACCTAAACTTCAACTTCAAAGCTGAGAATGACATTGGCATTGTGACCTGGATAACTGCATTGTAACGAGCTTCCCATCAATGTGTAAACTCATTCTGTCTGACGATGACCTGGAAAGATTTGCCAAGGATGAGAAATCCGACGATTTAGTATTTCACATACCCGTCTGGCTTCAACCCCGCACGTCCTTGGTGCAAAGTACACCGGTCTTTAGCCATGGGATGCAAGCAGACAAGTTGCGGGAACACGTGTCCGTCATCCCGCGTGCTGTTGCCTCTGGGGTCACCATCTTCTGGGGCCGTCAATCTAGCCGTCTGGCTTTCAACCATGCACTTCCCCGGTGCAAGGGACACCAGCACCCAAGTTGCGGGAAGACGTCCCGCAGGCTATTGCAGCAAACTTCTTCAACACCTACACAGACCTTCAAGTTCGCCATCGGCAAACCATTCGTCCTAAACCCTTCAAACTCGGTGGGCGCCTAGCTGGCCATACCCCCAGGACGTCCAAAAAAATTCAGACCCACAGCCCTAGTAGAAGGAGCGCTATTAAATAAACCGGCTTTGAGTGTAGGCCTATATAGGCCTATATAGGCCTAAATACTTCGACCGTCAATAGCGGACGAAGGAAACGAGCTACGACCCTGGGGATAGGCTAGATCGCTTTATTAGGACGAAATACCCCTGGCTACCAAGTTTCATACCGAAAACACGAGTGGTTATGGAGAAACAGCATACCTGTGGTTAGGTGAGGTTAGGTTAGGTTAGTGGGACTTAGCCATTTTTTTGAAGTTCAAATGGTGACGGTTAACATCCGTTCCATGCTGCCAGAGACTAAGTCCCAACAGGCAACTTCGTACTGGGGGATTTGTCAGCATCAGACTGACTGTTCTCCCAACAACGCCAGTCCCTGGAATACCAGGGCTGGCTTTTTTTCTGAAGTCCAAATGGTGACGGTTAACATCCGTCCTGACGGGGTTTTCTTCGAATAGCTCGGCTCACAGAGGTCTCACGGACTTGTGGTTGGGCTTAAAATGTGCGTACGGACGAGGGCTACCCGCACACCGAGTTTCATCAAGTTTACACGACCAGTTTTTGAGCCCCGACCGTTTGACCATATGTGGGACTTAGCCATTTTTTCGATGGCCAAACGGTGACGGTTAACATCCGTCCAAACGGGGTCTTGTTCGAATAGCTCGGCTCACAGAGGTCTCACGAACTTGTGGTTGGGCTTAAAATGTGCGTACGGA
>JAHWFP010138909.1:0-34267 GCA_023313725.1 Lithobius niger
AGATGCAATATTCTCAATTGTAGAATTAATTATTTAAATTTAAAATCCTAAATTTTAATCCGTGTAAAAATTATTATAAA
Organism: Lithobius niger; assembly: GCA_023313725.1. Classification (NCBI taxonomy): domain Eukaryota; kingdom Metazoa; phylum Arthropoda; class Chilopoda; order Lithobiomorpha; family Lithobiidae; genus Lithobius; species Lithobius niger. The sequence goes on from JAHWFP010138909.1 coordinate 81, forward strand.
AAAAAGTAAAGTAAAACTGTAATCATATGTTCCTTTTTTACGGCACGGTTGATGTTTTTGTTTATAATTTGCTAATTTTAATCAAATTTAACCCATACCTTTTAGTCTTTCTTCAAATGCAGTATTATGATATGTTTATTTTTATCAAATTTTACTATTAACCAAGGGTCTTAAAGGAAAGGGACACTAATTCCAATCCCTTCCCGTCCCCCTCCGGAGCACTACAGATCATGATTTGGATACAAAAGATGGTGAAATATGTTTTAAAGTTTGTTTTTTTTAAAACACCTGTAAACCTATTCTGTTATGTCGTTAGATAATGGCAAACGCATAAATTCACGTGGCAAATCATACAAAATTTAATTATTTATAGTATTTTTCATTGAACTGTTTCCTTAAAAACGTTAATTAATTTAAAAATGAATAGTAGTTAAATTGAGGGTGAAATAGTATTTCATATTTTTGTTTCATACCATTTTGTCTACTTTTGCCAAATTTTACTCCTAACTTCAGATCTTGGTAGCGGGGGGGGGGAGACACATGCCCCTTTCGTCTCCCTCCCAATAACGCAATAACGCTCGCATGCATGAGCATTTCATCCTATAAATCATGCGTGCCGCGCCAAGCTTGCCTGCTTTGGCCGCTAAGAGATAGGCACCTGGACTGGCACAGAAAGAGGCGACTGCGGGCGCAGGAGGCGTGAAACTCGAATTTAATAGTGTGAAATCAATGGAACGGATTCAGTCGAAACATAACGAGATTTAGTACAATTTACGGTTTGTACTTGGACCTTTGATCTCGTCATGTCGGTCATTCCTCTTATTTCCTCTAAATCTCTAGTATTCTTTGCCGCATAAAAACAGCAGTTCGTTTCTTTGTCTATTTTTTAAAACATCTAGAAAGCAAACATTTTTTTAACGACCACTATAAATAGAAAGGAAATGCACTGGGATTTTTTTTTTCATTTAACATCTTAAAAGAGTTTTAAAAGGATTACAAAACCAGGAATTTACATGGTGTATATTTTTTCTCCACACCCTAATGAAAAAAAATAATTCTTTTGACTTGGGGAGAGCACGAAAATTCGGGGTAGGCCTCTAGTGCTCCCTCCCATGCCTAAACGCTGCCAGCCAAAGCCGAACTGTATTTTATCATTCACATCATCCCATTCTAGAGATTTTATTGTAAGGTGAAACACTTTTCTAGTTTAGTCAAACGCCATCTAGCAACGCTGTTTTAAAATAAAAACACATCCTTAATAATGTATAATACTCACTTCAACACGAAGACTTGGCGTAAAGTAGTTTGGGAAGACCGATACAGGCTACAGCAAAACCTGAGCAAAACCCGCAGTCTGCAAAATCTGGGCGACTCCAGGTGAGTGAGAGCAGGGAAGTTTGACAGAAAGGCAAAAAAACAACTTTTCACCTGCAGCAGCGACTGGAAGAAATGTTTACCCTCCCCATCGGAATGAAGAGGGTGCGTGTTGGCTGGACTACTCTAAGGTCATTGCTTGTTGGCAGTGGGTGGGGGGATGGCGACTCGTTTTGAGTCGCACCCCATGAGGAGCGAGTGACCAGGCAAAGTATATTAAATTACACTGTGTAGATATTAACCAAATAATACCTGTGAAAAATATCATTGCACTGAGATAAGTAGAAGCATATGTTAATTCGCAAGCACCAGCTGTTTAAACAACCGTGAAGCGAAGCAGGAATTTTGTTTCTCAATACAAAAATGACAGAGGAAGAAACTGCGTGTCTTGCCTTCCGGCTCCATTCCAGTTCTCGCGCGTGCCAGTCAATTCATGCCTCTTACCATAGATTCGGGATATAAGATTTTGGCGACGTTAAAACTGAACCGGAACCTGGAAGCAATATCCGCAGCTTCTCTTCTCCCAGACGACCTACCTTGCTAGACAATTGGTGAATATAAAGCGAGAATTGCAATAGGGATACAAGACAGGACCGGACTGGAAGGGTAAAGGCCCATCGATAGTAAAGATAGGGCCCAAAAGGGTCCGTAGTTGAATTTGTGAAAAAAAAATCTATTTCAAAATTACGCAAAATGCTTAAATTTTAGCTTAAATTTTTTAATAATTTCCTGGACTGTTTTTCTTAGCCAAACAAATCGTACCTTTACTTGTTTCTTAATATTGTGATGTTAACAGCAGAAAAACTTTATAATTAAAATAAATACTATTTATGTGCCACACAGTAGTGTTGTAGTTACAGCTTATAACGTAGCTTGATAAGATATAAATCTAAATTTGTACGCGATAGCTAGCAGGGGCTGGGCCATGAGGGATAACCCCCCTCCCCCCAACTCTATCCCAAAACGAATTTAATCATTCGTCACATTTTTAAGAAAATGTCATATTGCAAAATACAAATTTGTCGAGAATATATGAAAAAAAGTACACTCCAAAATGTTTTATCTGAAAAGGTTTCCTGGCTGCACCACTGGCGATGACCGATATAACAGCAGACCAGTTTTATATGAATTTTGAGTACTTTTCATGGCTGCGGATTCACACAAACAAAGTACAATCTGCCACCATCAAATAAACCATTTTATTCGACCATTTTATTCGAATAAAATTATTATGGCAATTTCATATTCATGATCACTGAGACTGTATAAAAAAGGATAGGCAAAGTCAGTTTGCATAATTAGTTTTATTTTTTTTCCAGAAATGTTAAATAATTTTTTCCGTTTGAATCATTTTTTTTATCGAAATAATTAACAAAATTTCATTTATAACGTTACCCATTTGTTTAGGTGCTAAAATCGAGCGGTAACGTACATGAATAATAATTGAATTCAAAATCATTAAGTAATCTCGATTTGTTATAAAATGGCAGCTAGCTAGTCGAAAAAATTATTTACATAATTTAAATAATCAGTTAACATATGAACCTGCTCTTATGCCTTCAACTCGAGTCAAATTAATGTCCTTTTATGTGCTCAAGTTATCTTGGAATGGTACTAGGGGAGAATTTTGCTAGTAAAGGTCTAGGATCCTTTACATGCCACAATCAACACGAGTACGAGTGCATTTCTGGAGCCCTTTTCTTCTCGAGGTGTCAAAAACATCCGTTAATTGACTTACGTGTACATCAGTAAATGGACCCGATATACATTAATTAGCTGAAGCTTACATAAACCCTGGGCGTACGTAGTAAATCACATTGTGAAAATTCATGTATTAAAATACATCGAATACGCGCATAAAATATCTGCGTTTTCTGGTTTAATTACAAGGACACAAGTTGTACCGCCAGTATTGTTGCCAAAATAATAACGAATAGTGATTTATATTTGCTGGATTAATTTTCGTGGGGACGCGTGGCTTTGGGCCGAGGTTCCTGGATAATAAAACTCAAACTCAAACGAATAATTTTAATGCAGTTCCATGAAAGGTGATTGGTATCCGTGTTAGGCAGGGCTTCTAGTAGGGAATAATAACTGTAATAAGAAAAAACTCACCACTCCTACTTGCCTGTTTTTGTTAATATAGTAATTTTGAAGAAAAAATCAATTATCGCAGGACTCCACATCTGTGTAAGGGCACGTTTACGCAACCACTCGCTTTTGTCTTCTCGCAGCTAGAAGCTAGAAATCACCTCAAATTCCAACATGGCGGCGGTTTTATGTCTGCCGCCTCGCAGCGAAAACATAAAATAACGTGAGTCAGAAGCGTTTGGGAAAATTGTTTCGTCATGAGGAATTCTTTATATTATTGGCAGGGATTATATGACTGCAAGTATTTACTCGCACGATGTCGGATTTAGCTAATTCATTTAGCGTTGTTACCATGGCAATGTCACCTTTGCCTTCGCGATTTAGTTCTAGCTGTGAGAATGCAAATGCGAGTCGCTGCGTAAACGCGCCTTAATACCCCGTTCGAAGCACAGGCGTTTAATTCGGAATCGAATTCCGAATTGAGGTACATGCGAGCAACACCCAAGTGTTGCTGCGTTCAAACTCCTCTGACAAAAATCACCTGCGAGCGCTTGAGTCCCTGTCAATTTCACACCGCCGCGAAAATATTATTCCTTTGTTGAATTAACAGGAGCCTTCCTATTCAAAAATAATACAGTTCACTACATCTCATCTAGTACGTCTTCAAAAATATAAGATGGAGACGGCAGCTCTATTCACCAAAATAGGTAGGATGGGTAGAAAGCACTGCAGCAGCCAACAATACCATCCGAACGGAAGTATTGTCTTGTAAGCTACAATAATACCAATTTTATACCATTGTTGTAACCCTTATTCACCACACAACATTCTATTCCACTTTGCTGCAAAAGTAGCCAGTTAAATCGTTCTTTAATAGAAACTTGTCAACTGCAGTTGTTTCTGTTTGCAAATAGAACGTTTCTTCATTTCAAAAAACTTGCGATAAACTTATTTAAATATGCAATATTCACTATTCGGTAATTCTTAGATTAGGAGAAATCATGCAACGATGGGCGTTTATTTATTCAGTGTTAACTTATAATTGTATAAGTAAAATGTTATACTGGGAAACTAGTTTTTAGTTTGTCCAAGCATGCATTTTATAGCCATTCCTCATCTGCGTATAGCTTTTACACTTCTAAACACAAAAACGGCTACCGACAATTTACACGAATTGACACTGCAGAAATTACCTATAGTAATAATTAAAGAATCCAACTTATATTTTCGCCTTTAAAACATTCTTTCCAGTTATTTCATTTTTGGAGGAGGAGTGGAAGAATTACACAGAGATTCGGCACAGAATATGCGAGTTGTGCTGCCCCCCCCCCCCCAAAAAAAAAAAATAATAGTAAAATACAAAACCACGATCATGAACACAATACGGTAACCCCCCCCAGCCACGGCACTACTCCGATTTTGTGCCGGTTGGGGGGGGGGGGGTGAGGTCAGGCGGGAAACGTATGTGCATAAATTAACTGCATGGGATGAAAATGTGTTTTTCTAAGATATTCATCTTCCTAGCACATTAAAAAAATACGATGTTGTGCCATCTGCTTACCAAATGGCAAAAAATACCTTAATCAGCAAATATTACAGCATATTAAAAAAAAAAAACACGATATTGTTCCATCTGTTACTCAAATGGGAAACAACACCATAAGCAGCAAATATCACTCTGTGTCAAAATGGTGAAAGTTCTAAAAAATAAAATAAAAACAGTGTTAACTACCCGACTTCCTCCATAAATAACGAAGCAATGTCTGATCAGGATCAAATGAGTGTGACCATGTTGTAACTATTGTTTCATATTCCATCCCTTGTCAAAAAGTCATCTGGGAGAGAAGCATCGTGTTTCGTTGAACCAGGCAAGTTTATTCAACATAGAATCTCATTTCACCAAAGCATCACTGGAAGGCGTCAACTTTCCGGTAAGCGCTTCAACTCGAATTGAGTCTGTAGGAAAAATATGCGTCTTGTACCCGATCAAGCTGCCTTAGCTTAAAGTAGCTATCTGCTTCACTGCTTCATGTTTGCAGAACGTTGTTGAATGCTAAGTTGCCACTGCCTGGAGTAATCTAGCAAGAGTGGTATATTTTCGCATTGGGTTATAACCTAGTCATCCCATTTTTAACCAGAGTTAATCCAGAAAATAGTTACAACTAGTCGTTCCGCATTTGGCCACGACCCAGAATTAGAAATGGAACATGTGTTAATATTATCACGGACACTCCGTCCACCCCTACGGACTCTTTTATGCCGCTCCTGGTCTTCTCCAATGTTTTTGTTTGATGTGTTAAAATGATGAGTAACGTTATACGGTTTATGCAACATAGTTTTAATCCTGCTTACAACTAGTTACGGACCATCTTTCTTTGCAAGAAAATTATCACCAACGCTATGTTACCGTTAGGGTGCTAATTATGCTAATTTTATTCCCATTAAAATACCTTTTTATTATACTTTTTATTTTTTTTAGCTTTAAGTAGTCTGAAACAAAGTAAGCCCAGAATAGAATCGGTTAGATGCCTTCGCCGCTGAAGGAGCCTTCAGTCTCTCAGACCACCCTTGCTGGCCTGCCGTGCTCCCCCTTTATAGTTACTGACCAAATCAGATTTATCATGCAGCTAATTAGTCTAAGCTGTGCTATCACTCAATCACCGTGAATCGTGATCACCAATACCAGAAACGAGACCGAATAGGGCTGTTTGATAGCAAAAACGAAACTAGGCCGGACATAAGCGAACATAAATTTCGCCAACTACTTAAACCACCCGAGTGCAGGGTGGCTCAAGTAGTTGCAGAGTAATGGGTACAGACCCCTGAGAAGCCTCCACGCCATTGGCCTTGATGCTCTTGCTGGTTTACATGTTATCTTACTGGTCGCAAACAATGCGTTCGTGTACGCAATAATATACCTCATCGTTTATGGATGTTGCGTCTGGAGTTCCACAAGGATCTATCCTTGGGCCAATTCTTTTTTCTATTTTCGTAAATGATCTCCCAGACTGCATCACCAAAATCATCATATGTTTGCCGATGATATACAGACCGGAAAAAAGTTTTCTCTTGAAAATGCTGCCTTTACACTTTCCGAACTTAATGATGACCTTGATAACATTACCCACTGGTCAAGTTCAAACGGTCTTTCACTCAATGAAAAGAAATGTCAATATATTATTATTGCCTCGCCCCAATTATTTCAAGATTGTACTATAAACGAGCTTTCTCACCACAACTCTGTTGCAATTAACACTGTTAAATTGAAAACGTCGCATCATGTAAAAAACCTTGGAGTTATCTTTGATAAGCATTTGTCCTGGGAGGATCATATTAGCACGCAATGCCGTTCTGCGTTACAAAGGCTTAGATATCTTGCAAGATTCAAGCATTTTCTTAACATTAAGACCAAACGTAATCTCGCGGCAGCATTAATTATTCCATTACTGGATTATGGTGATTTGATTTATTTCAGTGCTTCAAAAACATTGCTGAACCAAGTTCAGAAAGTCCAGAACGCTTGTGTTCGTTTTATTTTTAATATTAAAATGTATCAGCGTGTCAGAGAAAACATAAAAAAGCTTAAATGGATTTCCATGGAAAACAGAAGAGCTTTGCATTCACTTGTGATGGAGTATAAGACGCTTAAATTTAAAGAACCATCCTATTTGTTTGAACTTTTTAACTCTGGTATTGCGACTCACAAGTATCCTACCAGACTCAGCTATAGTTGCAGTTTCACACCTCCCCGATGTCGAACTAATAAATACCAATCGTCCTTTTTCACTCAAAGTATTAAGTTATGGAACGATCTACCTGAAAAAATCAAGAACCCCCTTCTGTTCAAGCATTTAAAAACCGTATTTACGAACGTTTCTTTAGTTCCTAGTGTGGTCGAAGCCCCCCGCCCCGTGGGGGGCCTCCTCTCTCTTTTGTGCACTTTATTTTTTATTTTTGGATTTATTTGTTTATGTTTTAAAGTCTTACACAATTGTATTCTGCTTTTTGCACTTTTTTTTTATATTGTTTGTTTGTGGTTTTATTTTGTTCTGGGTTAGGTGTAAGATTGGGCTTTCAAGCCTAAACCTCGCCCTTTGTAAACTGTGACGATACCATTTTCTTGTTTACTTTTTAATGTATTTTGCTTGTTTGCAATAAAGTTTATTATTATTATTAAGGCAGGGGCAACTTTTAGTAAAAAGACTCAGTAATATTTTTTTCTGAGGACCTTTTCTTTCAGCCCCATTTTGGCTTTTTTTTATGACTTAAGGCCCTTTCTCAGGCAACGCCGCACCAGCAAATGTTAGCACAAAAAGAGCATTTTGTGAAAAGGGCAGGACATACGCCCTTCCCCCGTCACCCAATGAACGCCACTGTTTAATTTTAAAAAATGTGGGTTATTAATTAAACACCATGGCTTAATGATTTAAGCAAAAAAATAATTCTGCCTTTTAAATCAATCATTTTTAGAAAGTAAATAAAAATACAAATAAAGGGCCTATTTTTGGATTAAAAAACTTGGACCATAAAGACGAAAACAGGGGGTGGGGGGGTGGGTGGAGAAGTTTTTCTGTATGGTGCCCTTATCATACTCTAACATCAGCCGTTATTAGTTATCTTACAAGCAAAGACAACTATTTTTAAGTATTAAAGAACGTGAACAGAGAAGTGAAGAAAAATATTGTGTTGCAAAAATTCTGTCTTTGCATCCGATTAGTTTTTACACTACAATTAACCTGTCAAAGCAGTAATCGAAGCAGAAATAGGTTTTCTTGTAACAGAGGTACCAACCTTCCAGAAATGCACAGTTTAGTAATTAGCATAACGAGATTTTCTGTCCAAAAATACTGACGTTGAATATTCCTACTAGCAATTGAACAAAATATTAAACCTCCACATAAATATTTGCTCGGCAGAAGAAGCTAATCGAATTTTGTGCTGTATACGACCGACTCAGTTCCTGTTTTTTTTTTATTTACCAATTTAATGAACAAATACTAACTACTCATGCGCCTTTTAAGCATCACAGCACATTCGGGAATACACTTTGCTGCAACAATGCAGTTAACAATGCAACCCCACACATAAGGATAGACTCAACCTGCAACAATGTACCTTGCTCCAGCTCATATTTTTGACGTCTGTACATCAGCTTGAAGCACGGTGGAAACCTTTCCTTAATACGCCACCAGACATAGGGCAGCGCCGTCAACACAGTGAGCTGTCCAAGCAAGTCCACTGAGATTGTACGCTGAATTCAAGTTTGTGAAAGTTTATGCAGTTGCTTGCAGGTTTCCGAGGCTTGGCCTGCAGAAGCTGGCTGATCTAGCCACCGATTCGCCTGTAAATTATTATGTACATAGATTTTTTTGGTATTGCGTAAACTGTTAGTGTGAGTATAATAAGAAGGCATCCCGGTGTATTACTTGAAATGGTAAACTGTGTAGTCATTTCCTCCCGAGACTGAGTATTCGTGTTGTAAAACTGTTGAGGTTGTGGTGGAGGAAGTGGAATCTATTTCGCTCGAGCAGAGACATGAAACGGTCGTCCCGTCTCTGTGTGCAAGCCTGTTCTTCTTCAAATCTTCTGTTTTCATTCTCCATCATATCCCTGATCAAACTCATTTCGTGGTGGTGCCTCATGTCATCTGCTACTCGCTGCTGTTTCTCCCTTTCGGTTTCTAGAAATTTGTTTACAGTGGTTTCCATTGCTGATGAAAGTGCTTCCTTCATCAAGGCTGATTTCCTTTTCTCCACTATTTTGTGGGGGGGGGCTGTTGACCTGAAAAATAAATAGTGAACTTTTTTTCAATTATTTCATTTAACGATTGAAGTCTAAGTCGGTGGGATTAGGTTGGCAAAAGAGCTTGGCGTTTGATGTCACGACTTCACACGTCCAAAAAGCTTGGCGGGTATTCTTAACAAGTTTTGTTTTGGGGTAGATATCAGATATTTTTGGTCAAATTGATGACATCCAATTTTTTTCCAAGCAATTATGATATTCAAACACCAATCTAACTTTCCGGTCTTTTTTTTTCGGGGGGGGGGGCGCGTTCGTTAGATTTTGAGGACAGCAGTCACCTTTTTTACATGATTAGTATTTCTTATTAGTACTGAAATATCTCCTTGCAAACGCACGGATTTATTTACTGTTCAGTTTGGCATTATTGCCTAATAACAATGTTTAAAAGAAATTAAAACAATTAATTTGGTCGTTTAGAGCTTCGTAGCCCCTGAACGACTTGACCAATTGGAAGAGGCCTTCTGAAAAGGGCACATCTCCAGGGCAATACTTGTAAAATGAGCTAAGAACCAGCTATATTCACCGAATAGAAGAATTTATTTTCGTGATACAAAATAAGCGTTACCATCAGCCAGTAAGTAATTAGGCAAATATCAACGTTATTCACGTCGTTTTTCAACAAGAAAACAGTGAGCTGTGTCATTAATAGTGACTTATATGTTGTCAGGCGACCAAAGTCTCCCGATCCAATAAGTTTCAGCCTTTTCTGTCGCATAGTTATTTATCCTCACATTCCTGAAAACAGCCAAACTACCTTAGCTGTAAAGACATAACGTGTCCAGTGGTCGCCATGCTCACATATATATTTATTATCTGGATGTTATCGTTAATCTTGGCGGGTGACACACTAGCGAATGTCTTGATTGTGTGTGTGTGTAACTGCTGCCTATGGCAGTTTCCTTTTTTAATGGCCGTGTCAGCATGGCTTCCTTGGGTCAGTGGTCTCAAAGGTCACGGGTAAAATTTCCGCTCAGGCTGTCTGGTATGACATTAGTCCAAAACGCAAGTGAAATAAGTTTTCATCTGTATTTATTTGCCAATAATCGAACCGATTTGGCTATCTGTCCTGTTTAATTGCAACACTTGTTTAATTCTTTTTTTGGAATAAATATACAAGCTTTCAAACAAAATCAGAAACAAAATCACAAAAGAAAACTACAATAAATGGTTAACACTAAGTGGAAATTCCTACAATGATTACGTAACTGTTGCCTGGCCACAAATTTAGAGCTTCAAGAGACAGCAGTAATTGGCATAATTCTTAAAATTGTGAATGGTAAGATTTGATGTTGTTCTAAATGTATTCCCACATTCCTGTTACTTGCATGGAATTTCTTCAGTGTGTATCCATTCGTGATGTTGTAACGTGTATTTAAACTTAATTTTTTTGTTACAAACTTCACACGGATACGTTGCTTGCTTCTTCAGTGATGGCTTAGATGCAGAATTTTTCCCGCAGTGAACACAATTGAATGGGTTTTCTCTGCGTGCTTACTTTGCTTGCAAAATTCTAAAACGGAATTTTCAAAACTCTTGTAGTAAGTTACAATTCAGCTGATCACACGCAAATGAATAAGCATTAGCATGAACGAACTTGTGGCGTTGAAATATCTGCTCGAGTGCGAATGTTTTACCAAATTCATCAGAGGTAGAACAGCACTATAGGTACTAATGCTAAATAAAAAGCCAAAAAGTGAACAAACATATACTAGGGCGGCATCAGTTCCACTGTCGACAAAATGGAGCAAAGCGATTTAATTCAAACGTCAAAATCGGTCGACGAAAAGTAAAAATATCTTCAATTTGGTTTATTACCGATATACCTGGATTTTCTATACCGTTCCTGATTTCTAGCGATATTGCAAATGTCGGTAAAGAATTACGTGAGGCACTCTTAATCTGTAATCGAGATCGGCCCAGCCTTACAAAATATTCTTTTAGTTGCTTACAGTTAACGACACATGTGAAGCCGCTGATTTGATTTGATTTTAATTGAGAGCCGTGGTCTAACTCCGCCTGTTTAGCATCAACAATCAGACTTTAAACAATCGGATGCCTTTAACAATTAGAAACGGCTTCGCATCTCGGTGTTGTTTGGATTTTGGCTCTTGCTATTGGTCCATTTTGTCACCCCGGTGGTTCCTCAACCCCATGTCCGATAATTCCGGATTTTTCTTTTGATAAACCTTGTCCGGACTCCCGTGCTACTGCATGCAAAGTGTAGTTTCGATAGTCCTTGTGGTTTTTGCGTGATGCGCGGTCTAAGATTACATTGGAGTGTCTTCATAGCGGAGCTACGTTCCAATAAAAAAAAAAAACACTATGTTTCGAGGGAACTTTCACCTCGTCGTCAAGTGCATAAAATCCACATCAGCTTCGTCAAACACATAGAAATACACAAATCGTGACAGCATCAGCAGGTTGACTTCATTAAAATAATATATATATATTATTTTAATGAATTCAACCTGCTGATGCTGTCATGATTCCTGTTTATACAAGTAAAAAGCCCAATTTTACCTGGGGGGAGGTCAAAATTGGTTTCTATTGCCTAAGGAATATATATACATTACCTTAATATTTATTTCTAGTGTATGATTTTCGCTGTTGGCCTAATTTCCTATTTTCCTTTGTAAATTTAATTGCATTCAGTTCCTGAGTGCTCGCTACCCTGGAGGAATCAAAACTCTCTAGATACGCACAGCTCAGACACCCACCTGCGCATGCGCAGGTCTGGCGCGCACAGGCCCTCCATAAATACTGCTACGGGTACGGCATCAGCCAGCTATCTACTTTTCCTCACGATATGTCAGCTATGATGGTGACTCGAGAGGGAAGGTTGAGCGGGTATTTACAGGTATTGTATATTTTCCTTAGGCAATAGAAACCAATTTTGACCTCCCCCCCAGGTAAAATTGGGCTTTCTAATTGCCAGCTGGAAAATATCCACTACCTGTAAATTTAATTGCATTTACAGCAGACCTCGTCAATATAGGTGGCGGGCACCATCATGACGGGCCCCCAAGGGTGTGAGCTGGGTCCCCAGTGACAGAGTTCTGGTTGATTGGTTGCAGACGCAACATTCTCTGGTCTCGGCCGACTTTCTGCGCAAGGCAGTCGGAGAGGGGAGGGAACTTTCAATAGCCAAAGCGAGTTGGTGAGGAAGTTCAGGCGAGTATTCCAGATTCCACGACTTGATTGGTTTTCGGTTAATGGTTTAATTTTGATTTGGCAGAATTGCAGTAGAGTTCAACGGGATGTCAATGATTGTGGCAGTTAGGTTCTTGAAGTATATAGCACATTGGTGTTGAGGTTTATTGTTGAGAATAAGAGCTTCAGGGAGGTGAAGAAGCGGCAGACCCCTGTGAATTCAGAATCAATTGATATAGATGCTCAGAAGCGAGAAAGGGTGTTCAAGGAACAGTGCACCAGCTGTGGATGGGTGCTTTGATTAGGAGCAGTCAAGCAGGTTGAAGGGATTGTGAATTTCAGATGACGGATGAAGCGTGAGAAGGGCTTGAGTGATTGTATGATGCGTGTAATGTTGCAGAGTTGGCGAAGGTCCATGAAATGTTGTTCCCCAGAGTCATTGAGATTGGAGCAGCAAGATCGGGAAGTGAACGGTAGTATGTGGGTGGACCAAGGGAAATCTTTGAAGGGCAGCATGTGAAGGGGCGAATGCCGAGCACACTGTCATGAGTGTGAAGTTGTGATTAAGGATCTAGGCCGAGTTGAATGCAGAGTTGGAGAATGTCGTTGAGGTCTAGTTTGACTCGGTGGAAGTGCGATACTGCCAGACTATTGGGTGCGAGACCGTTAGTGGCAATGAGTGATGCGAATTGATGATGAATCGCTGGTTGTGGTTCAGAAAATTCGGGTTGTAAGTTGGCGAGGGCACCCAAGAAGATTTAGTGTTGGTTAAGGAGCCGTGTGGTTAGTCAAGGTGACAAGGTGTTTTGCCATGATTGACAGATTGAAGAGTCAAACAAAAATATTGGATAAGTCGAGTTCCCAAAGATTTGGAATGAACGAGAGTTAACCAGTGGAATGTGAGGCGTAAGGCCGAGTGATTAACAACATTAACCAGCCAGAATTTCTTCAAAAGACCTGGTCGTGGTAGGTGAGCAAGAAATGGGAGTCCATGGTAGTGCTAAGAAGTTTAGCTTTTGTCGTCCATGATCAAGTTGGGTTTAAGTGACGGGGGAGTCGTGAAGAAAATTCAGCTTCATCATGATGCAGCAGGCAGTTGGTGATGGAGACGGATTTTTCCATGAGATTGAAAGAGTCGTGAGACCATGGCGGTCACAGTGGTGTGGTGTGATGGACTGGGGCACCGTGAAAGACCATCATGATTCGATTGGTGATGGTTAGCTTTAGTGACAATGCGTGCGTGTTGACGGAAAATGAACGTGTTGGTGAACGAGAGTGGAGTTCGGGGCGAACGTCTACGATGGGTGCTTGTGGGATGGAGACGTTGCGATGTTGTGGGATTTCATTCCAAGACATGTGAGTGAACATTCATTCAGAAAAGGGTTGGCGATTTGAGGAGACCTTCCCTTCATGAAACCAAGCCGAGGTGGTGTGAGGGAGGTGAGATGGAACGAAGTACAGGGCAATCATGTGAAGTCTCACGCAGTGGTTCCAAGGAACGAGGCAGAAGCAAAGTGTGAGTACAGGGTTGGCGTTGCATCGATATGTTGTCCATAAGCTTCGAAGGCAGTGCCAGGTGGTTGTTGTCTCGGTGAAGATGGTTGATTGATTGAGGAGGCCGAGTTAGTGGCGAGAGAGGGATGGATGTCAGCAGCACTCGGTTACCCCAGGCGGATGCACATCCGAGTCTGAATCGGGCTCAAAGCAATTTGACTTCGAAGAACGGACGAGAGCCGGTGTATTCAGCATGGTTTGCTGTGGACAGTTTCGATGCTTGAACGAGTTGGAACAGTGGCGCGGCGAGCGCCATGGCGAGCACCATAGTAAAAAGGTGCACGAACGCAATGAGCTTGAGCGGTAGCAGGCTAGCGAATGATGAACGGGACCATGAACGATGATGGGGTGGGCCTGAGTGGTGAATAGCTGACGGATGCTGAACAGGACGGGGGGGGGGATTGAGGCTTAATGGCGCGTCGACAACTTGGCCATTAGCGCCAACCTCAGTCACAGTGCAGTGGTCCGGGTTGCCACTGCACCACACATTACAGAGATGTTATTCAAACCCCTAATCTAAATCTAAACAGGACAGGCCAAGGATGCAAGGTGAAAGACGAACGTCAGGTTGGCTATAGTTATGGGGAATGAGGCTTGTTGAAGATGAAAATCGGCAAAATAAAAGCCGGCGTGTGGTGACCAGTGGCTGGACTGGCTAACAATGAGTGATGCCGTGACTTCAACGAACATGAACGACGAACGAAAACGACGAACGATGCGATGGGCTTCACAGATTTCAATGACGAACGTGAACGACAATGACGTGGTGATTCCTTCAGGGATCAAAAAAGACGAGCAGGAACGTCGAACGGAGCAATGAGTTTCAAAGATCGATGAACGACGAACGGGAACGGTGAACGAGAAGAGAATGGCAGACACCAGGAGCGAATGGGCTTGACGGTAAGGCATGAACGGTGGCTGGGCCAGTGACGGGAGAGGCGTCTTAGCAGAAATCTTCAGGTCGGCCTGTAACAGCGAGTGGGTGCTTGTCAACGAGTGAGCTGCGAGCGACGAATGGCTGTGAGCGGCGAACACCATGAAAGACAGTCCGGCTCGAGCAGAGATTCTTCAGGTAAACTTGCGAGTGGTGAATCAATGAAGAAGGACAGTGACAGATCCGGTGAACACATCACTTGCTTGACTGTTGTGAATGGGACGTCTGGAATGATGAGAATCTTCGTTCGTCAGGACGTCGAAGAACGTGATGAGCGTGATGTGCTGGAAGGCCGAGAAGGGAGAAGTCATCCGGGAGAGGACTGTATGGGCAACATCCATTGTGAGTCGAACGGTGCAGCCGCAGTGGCTCTGATTTGTAAGTGGTGTAGTGGTTGACAATCGGGGGAACGAGCGAGTGAACAAACGCAGAATGGAAGTTTTTGACTTGTGGAAGTCATCTTTTTGTGAAGGTTTCCTTCCTGAGGGGATGATCTGCAAAAAAAAGCGAACGCACCTTAACCTGTAGGGGTGAGTGGCGAACGAGCAACGAGCGAGAACGAATGGGAGTCCTATTGATGTAGCGAGCGAAGGGGCAACGGTCTCCCTCTGACAATGTAAATTCAGTGATGGCAGGAATGGGCGGTGTGGCAAACGTCGTGCCAACGGACGGCGAATGGAGGTTTCCTGCCGGCTTGATGAAACAGGATGGCAGCGATAGAGCAAGCGAACGACGGCTGCGAGTCGTGATCGTGAGAACAGCAGCCGAGACAGCAGCTAGGATGGCGTTGATTGCTGGGCGAAGGGTGCAATGAACGGTGACGAACGATGCCACGAACGGGTGGACAACATCTTCTTAAAAGGAGAATCCTTTGTTGACGAACTGATGAATTCTTCGTGTAGTGGTAGTTCTTGCGAACGGGAACGACGAACGACAGACCTCTTCTTGTGGCAGGTCTTGCGAACAGAAACGACGAACGGGAACGACGAACGGGAACAACGAACAGAAGACCTCTTCATGTAGTGGTGGGTCTTGCGGACGGAAACGACGAACGGGAACGACGAACGACGAACGGAAAACTTCTTCATGTAGTGGCAAGTCTTGCGAACGGGAACGACGAACGGGAATGACGAACGAGAACGACGAACGACGAACGGAAGACCTCTTCATGAGTGGCAGGTCTTGCGAACGGGAACGACGACAGTGGCGAACGAGAACGAGCGGCAGTCTCCTTAGGTAGCAGGTGAACGTCGAATGAAGAACGACGAACGAGAATCTTCCTTGTGTAGCAGGTGAACAGCGAACGACGAACGATCAATGCTTCACTTGCTTTATGAGTGGGAGAGATAATGATGAAATCTTCGTTCAAAACGAGTGTTGATAGTTCAGAGAGGCTGAGATGGGGGGGGGATTGAGGCTTGATAGCGCGTCGACAACTTGGTCATTAGCGCCAACCTCAGTCACAGTGCAGTGGTCCGGGTTGCCACTGCACCACACATTACAGAGATGTTATTCAAGCCCCTAATCTACATCTTGTCATACATCTGTACCTCCTGCAAAAATTGAAAAACACCGAACAGGAGGACAGACTTATCGCCCAACTGACGCGCAATGTCATGCGGAAGATGGAAACGACGACGAACACCATCAAGATGGCGACAATCAACAAGTAAGTGCCGGACCGTAAGTCGACACCAATAACATTCAGGAGGGTCAACCCCCCGCAAAACGAAACAGTGAGTATGCGGGTGTGACCAATGCGTAAACGGGCCAACACAACCTCCTCACGGCGACTGCGGCGACACGCCGAGTGCCTCGACAGGATGACCAGCGAACCAATACGAACGAACCAATACCTCGTAGGGATGGTCGGCGAACGAAGGAACGAGCGGGCGCGAACGGGAGCCTTTTCATGAAGTGGTAGTGAACGGGAACGACGAATGACTAACGACGAACGGCCAGGGCAGTGATGTTGACGCAGCGGCTGCTGGAGTTTACGCCGAGCTTCAAAGACCGACGAACGATGCGATGGTCTTCAACACTGACGAGCGGCGAACGGGAATGACGGGCGATACGACGAGCTTTAAGGCCGACAGACGTGAGCGAGAAGACGCACGGTGCGATGAGCATCAAAGACCGCTGAATGGTGACGGGAGCGGCAGCCGGTGTGATGAGCTTCAAAGACCGGCGAACGGGAACGACGAACGATGTGATGGCTTCAAAGATCGGCGAACGGCGAACGGCGAACAAAAACAAAGATGGTGGGTAATGGAGCGAAGCGACCGTGACGGTTGCGTGGAGGAAAAGAGGATGGCTGGCTGACGCCGTAGCACTATT
The DNA here is from genome assembly GCA_023313725.1 of Lithobius niger. Lineage (NCBI taxonomy): Eukaryota > Metazoa > Arthropoda > Chilopoda > Lithobiomorpha > Lithobiidae > Lithobius > Lithobius niger. The sequence goes on from JAHWFP010138909.1 coordinate 17,323, forward strand.
TATGGAGGGCCTGCACACGCCGGACCCGCGCGTGGGTGTCTGAGCTGGGCGTTATCTAGAGAGTTTTGATTCCGCCAGGGTAGCGAGCACTCAGGAACTGAATGCAATTAAATTTACAGGTAGTGGATATTTTCCAGCGGGCAATTAGAAAGGACCTGTTTCGGCCAGGTATAGCTTAGGTCCTTTTTACTTGTATATATTTTTTATTTTAATTAAGTCAATCAATGCTGATGCTGTTATGATTTATGAATTTCTGTGTTTGACGAAGCTGTGGCTTTTATGCGTCTGGTGATGGAGTGAAGTTACCCTGGGCACGTAGTGCTTTTTTTTATGTTTATGCACTTCTTGGCGTTTTATTTAGCATTACCACATTAATCACATATATATGGATGTTTTCTACTATGAATTTGTATGTGCAGGCATAGCAGGATTTGAGGGAAGAGAGTCCGTTAGTTGGTAGATTTCTTATGCTTGTTATTAGGAAAAGTTATTTTTTTTATGCTTAGACTTCTTATTGCTCTTTTGCGGGTCACTAAGAGAGTTGGTGTCGCCACTGCATTTACGGTTAATGGTCTCCACTTTTTCCAGATCACTTCAAAGTTTACTGCAAATAGTTATTTTGTGGGTGGTGCAAACAGTACAAAATGGCGGGTGTTGTAGCCTGTGTTGGACTTGAGCTAGTTTTTTATTCATGTTTTTTTTATATGTGTATTTTTTTTTGTGTACAAGGCCAAGACATTGGCTGAAATATAAAATTTACGTGATTTTATGTCTTTGTAGGGTTTCCCAGTCAGTGGCACTTTTATTTTACTAAAAGCTTACTGTTTTTCACTTACACCTACTTGTTTGAAAGGTAGTTCTCATTTTTTTTAAGTTCCCTAGTATCAAACCAACATCAGTGTCCGAGGTAGACATCGTTTCTGTTGCTCCCGTATGGAATTCAGTGCTACTGCTAATCTGTTTCTTCATGGGTTGTGACCCCTTTACATTGATATCTGTCTTAGCATTAACACTACAAAAAAAACTAGTTTGTTAACAAACAGTCTGTAGAGGTGTGGACTTTGATAGTTTACCGATGGTTTTGCTAGAATAAACTTGTTCTTTCACTTTCTTAAGCACATGCAATTTCTCAATAGTAGGCTATATTTGATTATTTAAATCAGAAATCATAATTTTTTATCCATGTACATTTTAACAAGTAAAGTGAAACTTCAATCATATAACTTTTTTGTGTGGCACACTTGAAATTTTGTTTGTAATTCGATTTTTATCCCTTTCATCGTCATAGCACGTATAACTTAGTTCCTGCTCGTGCTCCCTAAAGAAGCAAAAAGCAAAAAGCATTTGATATTTATATCCTCCACGGACACGGAGTATACAAATCTCATATCCTCCAATTGCAATAATTATTGAACCAGTATTTCATAAATGAAGCAAGCAGTCTACATTAAAGACTGGCCTTGTGAGGATACACAATACACTAGTCTGAGAAAGAAAGAAAAGACTACTGCCCCGACTGGGACTCGAACCCAGGACATCCCGTTTACTAGCCGGGCGCTCTAACCACTGCGCTACCGGGGCGGGTACTGGCTACAGGCTCCAGCCGAGCTAAGTAGCTGTTCAATCTTTCTCAGTGGTGACCTAAAGATCACAAACAAACATACAAGGAGGGAAAGCAACTTTGCTTCTTGGCCTCTAGTGTATTGTGTATCCTCACAAGACCAGTCTTTAATGCAGACTGCTTGCTTCATTTGCCCTTTACCTTGTAATTTCTTTCTTTTTTTACTTCAGTATTTCATATTCTCGTTAGATAACGAAAGTAAAATACCATCTGCTTGCAACAAATGAACCAAAACTAGCTTAACTTTATAGGCTACAATAACATAACAAGCTTATATTGATATTAACAAATGTATAACCATATACCAACTACTTGTTTCTCAATCCACCAAAATGGCAAGTGATCACCATCGTTTACCAAACAAAACCGTTTGTGTGACTCTAAACATTACAAAAAAATATCAGTTCACAAGCCATTGTCACAAGAGCAGCAACAAAACAAATTTTAATGTAGGTTTAACTCACTCGCACTCACCTTGCTTTTTCGACCAGCGTCCTTTGGGTAAGAACCAAAGGGCGCTCATCAAAAAGCCATGTCCACATTCAATTCCCTGGCTACTACAAGATGCCTACTGACTGATAGGAATCTTTAAGCGCTGCGATCTGTGATCAACAAACTCATCGTCCGAATATAATTCCTCTGCCTATTGTAGTTCCATCGACTTTTGCGTATACCAAAATCACCATAAAGTCCGGACAAAGAAACATTTCTTTAGTGTTGGCCGATCTATATCATCTGATAATTAAAGTTTTGTTTTAGTATCTTCAGCTTGTTAAAATTCTAATGAGAGTAGTTAATAGTTATTACTTAATATTTGTCAATATCTTACAGTACAAATGTTATTTTTAAGCCATTTCCAAAAAACAGGCAAAATTAGACTGTTATTACACAAGTCTAATGGGTAACACTGAAACTGAAACTAAAAGTTGCGGAAACCCTAAGGAAAGGGTTTAAAATAGTCAAATATTTAAATAGTCAAAATCTGTTACTGTGTAGTGTTCCACAATATCGTTTTCAACTAAAAAAAAAAAGTGGTTTTAGATGATCAGTGGATTGGAAATAAATCAATAAACAAATAAAACTTTGTAAATGTTAAAAACATAAAATGCATAAGTAAAGTAACAGTAGCATCCTAATTTCCTTAAGGATTTTTTGTTAGTTTAATATTACAGTGACTAGAGCCTAGTTATTTTTAATGCTTACATTAATAATGTGAAAATACACACGAGGCAATGCCTGTATAGTTAAAAAAAATTGTTAAAAAATTTGTCAAAAACCTGATATATATATGATAGATATCTTAAATATCCGATATTTTGATATTTCTACAAACATTCTGATATTTGCCAACCCTGACTTTGTTCCACCTTGCCAAGTAGTAGAGAACGAAATATTCTAAATGGACAAAGGTCTAACAGTGCTTTTTTGACACGTGTGCCATGCCGTTTCCCTCAGCACACAAAGGGTTCAAAGGGTTTAACAAGCGTTAACCACTCCTGGTCATCTGCCCGAAGCCCTAAGGCCCACACACACATACACACTCATCCAGCCTAACAATAAAAACAGTAATAATGTACACGCTAAAAGCTGAGGCACATTTAAACAATTTCAACCTATCGGTACCCGAAGAATTACATGGCATGCCAAAGTATCACGAATTATAAAACAAAAACGAAATCGCGTAAAATTCACTACTGACAGTGACGAAAAACCAGAAATGCGTCTACAGTAAGTGACACGATTTAATTTTGAAAAAAAATTTTCGTCTTGCTCACAATAAAGTCTATAAAACTACTTAAAAGCCCAAGACTGGGTGTGACACACTATAACCGAGCCGCCATGTTAGGTGTCAACATCCAATATGGCGGCTCGGATATAGTGTGTCCCACCCAGTCATGGGCTTTTAAGTGTTTTTATAGGCTTTTATTGTGACCAATACAAAAATTATTATTTTGCCGAAAATTAAATCGTATGTTTCTGTGGATGCTATTGTGGTTTTTCGTCACTGTCAAGAGTGAATTTTGTGTATTTACGTCTTCAACTACAAATTAGCATAATTAAAGCCTAAAAACGAAATCGATTGACATTTAAGGCAAGGTTTAATTGAATCAAAGTAAAAACACCAAAAGAACACGAATAAGCTTTTCTGTAAGGTTTCAGATACCACGATGTTTCTGAAGTGGGAAGTGCACAATGAAATCTTGTTGCTGTCCTCAACCACTGCAACCACCAAAACAAAATGTTTCAAATGTTTTGTTATTTTTACAGTTTTTACATTTGAACCCGGTTAGGTAAGATAATGATTGGTGTCTGCCACTTGGCTTAACAGTATCACTGAAAAACTAATCTTCACGCATCATCAATAAGGTGGTGTACTGAAAGGATACGATATAACTGAAGAAATCTGACAATTTAATTTTTTTAAAAAAAAGGTAGTTTGTACGGCAGCAAATGTAGCTGATGCTCGTTAATTCCAAGATGTATGGTATTAAGTTTTAAATTTAAAGTAAAGAATTAATATATTAGCCTACTCAATAATATAAGCACTTAGAAACGAGGTCGTCTTATATTTTAGGCATCAAAATATTTGAAAGTTATGCTTTAGTTTAATCTGTATTGTGTTGAAACCTGACGTAATAATATATTACATAACTATTGGTTTCTCTTTTGTAATATTGACAGTGTTTGTCTTTTTCTGGTTGCAATGGGTTACGACTTCAGCAAGGTTTCATGTAGACTTAACAATTCAAGTGTCTGAAACCTTACAGGAAAGCTTGTTCGTGTTCCTTTGCTATTTTGATTTTGGTTCAGGTAAACCTTACCTTAATCATCAATAAAGTTCGTTTTGGTTTACAAATTATTGAATTTCATATAACGGGTTTGTTGGCAGTGTGTTTAGCCCATATCCTGCAAATCAGTTACTTCTATAACAGGTTGTAAATATTTGGAATCAGTTATTTTTAGGAAGCTTGAACTACTTTATTCTATAGCTGGTTGAAGGTTTTTTGGTGACATTTGTAGAAGCTTCGTCCTCCAGATCACTGTCTTTTATTTGTACAACTGGTTAGGAACCTTCATATTCATTTTCTTTCACCAAATTTTCACCAGTTTCTTCAATTGCACGTTGTAGGGTGGCTGGTGAAGTTTGTAAATCGTGGTCTTCCCAATCAATACCGTCTGTTATCACATGGTTGGGAGTATTTGTATTCATTATATTTACCTAAATTTGTGCTAGGTTTTTCAATCTGATGAACAGTCAGTATCCAAGTCAGTTACTTCTAGTACAGACTGCAAGTTATAGTCTTCAGTTTACTTTGCAAACATTGTGACACTTTCTGTGATGGCATGCGATGGCTTGTTGATGATGTTTGTAAGTAGTTACCCAAATTAATTACGTATCCCATGTTGTGAAATTTTCGTTGGTTTGTATAGTTTGTAAACTTACAGGACTCTCTTAACCAGGACATGGATAATTAATTCATTATTGATATGTCTGTCTGTCAGTATTACTAAAGCAAGGTAAGTCTGCAATGGGCTGCATGGCTAGTCCAACTTTTTTTTACAAACCGTGCACAAGGAGCTGACAGAAATGTGTGTGCTTTCTTTAAGTTCAGATCTTAAAAGTGAATTAGGTCTGCAACGGTGAGGGTATTTTGATCATCAGTTTGTTTTGCTGAAATTTTAGTACTTTTTGTACTGTCGGGCACTAACTCTTGTTATATGTGAGTTGATGGTTTGTAAATCAAATGTTTCTCCCATGAATTCGATATTCTGTTGGTCAGTTTAATTTTTTTGTGTGACAACGGAGAAGGCGTTTTGTTCTTCAGTTTCATTTATTGAGTTCTCAGGAATTTCTGTGATAAAGAGACATAGGTTAGAATTAGGTAATAGTGATGCTGTGTCTAAGATGTCATCCACGTGAATACGTTTTTGTGTAGACATGATATTGAAATGATCCATTTATTTTTCCAAAGATGTATCACATTTTGTGGTGTCAGGGGATAAGATTAGTGTTAACTATGAATTAATATTTTCCAAGTCATTTGGCTTGATTGTGGAAAGAATGGTTAGCTGGTCAATTTGTTTCAAGAAAGTAGCACTATTTTCTGAATTAACGAGGCAGCGAATTTGCTGCTGATATCTGCAAGTGAACTTTAGCTATGACGTTTTGGTTGGCTTGTTTTAACAAACCAGTATATATTTTGAACTTACAGTCACTTGATGAGTTATACTTAATAACAAGTTAGTTCTTTCCAAGTTAATTGATTCCAGGGTGGATTGAACATTTTGCTTCTTCTTGTTTTATGTAAGTAGCACTCTTTTCTGACGTGGCAGGCAGTGGATTTGCTGACCACTGTAAGTGGAATTTATCGAAGTACTTTAGCGTTAGGGAATAGAAATTTTGGTTGGTATGTGGAACTAAACACACTGAACACCCTTGGCTTCGCTGAGTGCGATAAAATTAGATAATGACTTGGCACATCGTTTATGTTTGCCTGTTTGCTCAACAGAAAGTACGTGCTGGGAATAACTAATTGATGCTTCACAGTATACACACCATGTTTTGAAAGAGCGTGTTGTTTCATCATCCACTACGGGCTTTCCCTTACGATTCCCGAGTTTCCCCGAGTTTTCTAAACCTGCAATGGAATTTTTGCTGATATGGCAGTCATCATGGTGAAGAAGAGTACGACATTTAACACCAGCTTGACAGATTGTATTGCAGACATGGCATTCAACAGGTATATTCCGTAAATTTCGACTGTGCTTGTAGTGGTAAAGAAGTGGTTTTGCTTTGCTTTTTATGTGTTCATATATACATTCTCTTCTCCGTCATGTTGTTGTTGGTGACGTTTACATGGAGTTTCGGAAAAAGAGTTTCCTTTGCATATTTTGCAAGAATAGGTGTATTTTCTGGTGTGACTTCTTATATGACTTTTTAAGGCAATGAACGATGCACATACCATTCCACATTCCTTACAACTGTTTGACTGCTCACTCGCATGTACAGTACGTTTATGCTTTTCTAAAATGAATTTGGTTCTACATTTAAACTTACATTGAAAGTGATCGCACATAAGCGCTTCAATGGGTTCACTATGAGTGTTACTGCTATCTTCACCACGAATTTTCAGCAGTGTTTCTTTGGTAAATTTCTCTAAAAACTTTCTTTTACTATCTTCATATTTGTCAGACAACTTTTTAACACCTGTACGTGTTTTCATACTGCGAAAAGTTGGAAGTCCAAGGAGTAGTTGGATCTGGGCCCACACTTGTGCAACCTTTGTTCTGCTAGGGTGTACAGTTGAAACTCATATTGGTGACAATCCTTTTCCTCCTTTGTGTCTTTGTGAATGAATCTTCCATGATCCTGCAAATATTAAAAAAAACTTGAAAATGTTAACTCTACTCGTCGCACTGCCATGTATACAGTATGTGACAACGAGTTTGTCTATTTAGCAATGAAAATTTCAACAATGAATTCTACAACATTACTGGAGGCCGTGCTTTCAGCGTGGCCACAACATTGTTGTAAAGAAAATTAGAAAAACTAAACAGCCTGTAAGCAGGTCTCTATAAATTCTTGGTTCGTGCATAAACAAACACCCGTCGTAGCGGCAAGTCTGCAATTTTTGCATCAGAATATCCTGCTATGGTTCTGTAGGTTAAATACGTATAAGCAGGAATAAAATGAGCATTTTTCGATGGAGGTGGTTCGTTTCATGCTCCCCCTCCCTGGTATTAATACTCTTTCACTTCTTCTACAGCTACAATACTGCATCTAACACAGAGACCTGACAGTTTAGTATTGATGGGCAAGCCGTCGTGTCAACCAGTGTTTTATACACAATTTACATGGTTTAAACCTGAGGCTGAGTAAATGTCACACTACAGTCGCCAGGCCTAACTGTAACTTCTTCCATAACCATTATTTTCTGTTGATCCTTCAAATGTTTCGAGATGAATCTTATGAAGTTCCCTCCCAACAACAGTGATAAATATTTCGCTAATTGTTTGTAGGGTTCTTGCTTCACCTTATTGGTTTCTTGTACCTAATTGGTTCCTGACTGCACGATGCAAATCAAACCACAAAATTTAGGCTTAACAGCATGTTTATTTTTCATTTCATTTTGTTTATTATCATGGTGTTCCATAGTGCGTTACCCCAAAGCTACTGAACGGGTTGGCTGGGTGGGGTGTGAGGGCGGTCTTTCTCTGTCCCCTATCGATAGTTATAGCCTGACTGAAATAAGTTGCGACTGTTTTGAATTGGGAAGGTTGCCGTGCATGCAAGAATCCTGCCGTGAGGCGTCGTACCCTTGTATATTGTGGCATGCAAACGATCCTGGAAATTTCCGATTGGAATCACCACACAAAATTGTCCCACTCGCTTTCTGGCGCCATGGCTTTGACTGGGAGCAAGACAAACCTCCAAATCATTCACATGTCAGAGGTCAGGTAGCCTAGATCTCACCTCCGATATGTGAAAAGGAGGCATTTTGGATATATGTTCCTATGAAAGTTTTCATCAGTCTGTTGCATATGACAGGCCCTTCACTTGTGATATACATTTCTGTTCCACCATGTGTGATGCCAAGTGTTGTGTTTAGGAGAGTTTTTGATTGGAGAATCTACTCGTAAACATGCTATAGGAAGGGAATTCAGTTCAACCAATCCCACCATTAGTCGCAACTTATGATTTCCTTATCACGCCTTGTTCTAAGGAAAAACTATTTTGATTTCCTAAATACTTAAAGATTGCTTAGTAAATTTGTGCTATTAAACTTATGGACCTAATTTCTGAAAAGAAGGCCTGACCACACAAATATAGGCGTAAACAGATGCGAGATCTTGATATCAATGTCTGCAAACATTGATTCCACTAAAAATGGAAATGAACTAAAGTCTAATGAAGTTTTGATTCTGATTGATTCTGATAAGTAAACGAAAGGCTACAAAACTAATAACGCATTGCACAATGTGTTACATGAATTCTTCTTCCTTTTGATTTTAATGGTTTTTTTTTTCAATACAGCTTTACATCCCGCCCTTTACTCTTTAGCATTTTTTGTAGTGATATAATTGGTTTTACTAAAATTTAACCTGGATTAATGGAAACAAGCCCTTTTAGATTCAATGTACATACAACTCACCCACTTGAAATGGAGTAGCAATTATTTGACCTGAGCCCTAACAATATACATTACAGAGTGATTAACATTATGTACATGGCCATTTTACGAAGTTAACAACGGTTTATTATTTTATTTTACATTTAACAGAGCTGTAGCATGCATGCTATGGTTTATGATGCACTCAGGCATACAATAATCATCCATTAAAAGCAACAGATAGTAAAACGTGTAAAAGTTATAGAAAGATTATTAGCGACCGTTAACGATAATTGGGTGTACATTATGTGATGCGAGCTACATTTAACTGTGTTAGAGTGACTATCGCAAAACCGTGTCATGCAGGAAAACAAACACAATACAGTGTGGGGCAGAAAGGAATGGGGCCACTCCTGGCAATCACAGATGGTTAATATTAGGGCAATGAAACTTTGCATGGTATGTAGGCGAATTGGGGCGCCCACTAACCATGTGTCGATCACTGACCTTGACACATATTTTCAAGTTCATCATGACTCTAACTTATTAGCCATGCTTCGTAGAACCCCAGTGTAAATTAGAAACGTGCAGACATTGGCAAGGCACGGCCATTGGAAAACAGTACGAAGTTAGGTACGTTAGTTTAGGAATTGTGGAAATTACACGCATCATTCTGTTGTGCTGACCGAGTGGCTTTCCTGCCAAACAGTTCTGTCAGGACCTTTAGATGCACCACGCATAGGTAGGTACTGATGTACGCAGCACGTGCAAATTGCCGTAATTCAGTCACCATGATCAGCTCGGAAAGAAAATCACAAATGTTAACCTATGGGACGGAAAACTTTAGTTTTACTTTCTTGCAGACCATGGTGATTCTATAGTATCCCAATTTGCATAATATGCTGTAATTTTCAGCACCATTCTGCCTATAGAGCAGTGACATTTGCCACCATATTGGCACCAGTATGGGTTTTGGAGGGCATAACTACAAGGTGCACCAAATAAAAATGGAGGGAAAAACAACGGAAGAGCGGATTTCTTGGGCTTAAACCAACGTTGTTTTCTCCAACAACAAAAATCGCGCGTTTTAGGTCTAAGAAATCACTCTTCACCGCATCGGCTTCAGAATTGCACCGTTCATCAGGTCGGATGACTTCTGTAGCTTGGTACATAACTTCGTTATCGTCGATGATTCCATTTGATGAACATCTGGTTTAGTGTCTTGGCCTTTTGCGTGTTATCGACAATGAACACATCTTCAGACCTAAGTGGTTTAATTGTCTTTGAAGAGCCAGTTTTTGGGCGATAAAGCCTGAAAACTGCAGACATGTTACTCTGAGGCGTCTGCAGTTGGTGTCTTTTTGTACTGTTTCCATAGGTTTAGTTTTTTCTTTCCCAAGTTGAAATGGCGTGTGGAAAATGTAATACAAAAGGTTTACCACAATGACGAAGTGTTCGATATTTGTCTACAGAATGATCAATGATTTCAGCGATGACATCCCCGGCATGGTCCCCCGTATTGCAGTGGTCAAACAGGTTGGCTTTCCAATGAACGTCAGCCAGGTACGAGCGAAGTTTGATGAAGTTAATCTAACCTCCCTTTGCATAACTAGAATTTCGAATAGAAAAAATACAATGCATCTGGAAGGTGACCATGCAATGATCGCTTGTGCCCAGATGGTCCCCTACAATAAAAACTTCATACTCTATTCGGTCGTCCTGTGAAAAAATCAGGTCGAGGATATTCTTTTCACGTGTTGGTTCTGTCACGTGCTGATGTAAGAGCAATTTGTTCTAAGAACAAGCGGTGTTGAGTTGTTGTGTATCATTCGCAGTTAGATCACTCTAGTCCACAGTTGACAAATTGTAATCACCCAAAATAACATTTGAATAGGTCGGCTACATCGTCCTGGTGATAAAAGACGTCATGCATTTAATTTGGTTTTCGTTGTGACTATCTGGTAAATAACCCAAGATGAAATTTAGTTTCAATTTAGGAATTAAAATCGATAATACCTCGACGTCATCTGTCATCTTGTTGTGGACCATATCAAGTCTACATCGATAGAGGATGGAGAGGCCACCAGCCCTGGTCGATTTACCAAGTCGCAGAATACCATAGGAAAAGGTTCCGATTACCATAGGATCTGTGAAACCCACATTTAGCCACGTCTCCACAACAAAGATAAGGTCATAGATACCAAGGGCCAGAATGAAAGCTGCCCATATTCTTGACCAGGCTTCTAGCATTGAAGGCGATACAGCACAAGCTGTTGTATGTAGAAAAGGTTAAGCTAGAATGGGAAACAGGTAATGGGGGTGGCGGTAATGGGAATCTCCCAGTTAGAGAATTTGGTTTACCGGAGTAGTATGTTGTAGTATGCTACAAGTTCATTTTGTAGCATGATTTTTTCCCCTTCTTGTAAGGTGTTGACCATCTCTTGAAAACAATGTGCAGTCCATACACAGGTCCTTGTCAATAGATATAAATTTGAAGTTTCTCTCTACACAGAGTCTCCACAGAAGAACGTTAGTGTGAGCTGAAGTCCTATCTTTCTCGAACTGATATTTGTCAAGGCGTGGGAGTTGACCTATTAAGGATATTTTTGCGCTTGGTTTGAGTGACCGGATACTATTGGTTAGGTTATCCCGGTGTAGTACAATCTGATTTGGTTGGTCTCTGGGTATATTGTTTAAGCCAGCACATATGATGTACGTTGCAGTAGGGTCCGTATCCTTAATAATTTTGGGAAGTTTTGCACTGAGTTGTTCGACTATAATTCCTGGCCAAGTCTTAGAACCCGGATGAATACTACCTCTGAGGTCACGTGTATGGCCATCTTCGAAGATAATTTTTGGTCTATCCACTTGTTGCGTGACCGCTGACTCTTGGAAGTTTTTCATCAGTTTGTTGTGTATGACAGGCCCTTCACTTGTGATATCCATTTCTGTTACACCATGTATGATGTCAAGTGTTACATATGTTTAGAAGTTTGGGACTGGAGACTCTCCGTATGTAAACATGCTAGGAAGGGAGTTAAGTTGATCCAATCCCAAAAAAGGCACCAAGTGTTACAACGTGTTAATCTTCTGATCAATCCTTGTATTACGGAAAAATTATTTTGAGTACCTAGGTACCTGAAAGATTGCTTAGTAAATTTTTGGTACTGCAAATTATGGGCCTAATTTCTCCAATCAAGTTGTTGATGGTTCACTGTTGCAGTCTTGTTGGTGCGTGAAGGTGGCAAGCGTAAGCATGTGCCTTTTTCTGGAGCAAATGTTTTACGCAGACGTAAAGTCCGACTGCCCGAAAGATTTGCCGCAGTTTTTATAGCATGCAAGTATTTTGTTCTGATTTGAGAACTTAAGCCCATAGTTTGCAGTAGCAAAAATACAAAACACAACAGTCCACACAGTCCACACAGTCCACACAGTCCACAAAAAACTGACGACCCAACATTTTCTAAGTCCAATTTTTCTAGTTAGCAGCCCTAAGAATCAGGAGAGGACAGAAATCAAAGCTAGTGAAACGGGAAGATTTCTGTCCTATCCTAATTCTGAGGGGTGCTAACTAGAAAAGTTGGACTTGAAAAATTGTGGGTCGTCAGCTTTTTGTGGACCACCTTGTATACTAAACCATCTTTACGAACCTAGAAACTCAAAGTAATTTTTCCCTAGGACAAGGAGTGAAATAATACTTGCATCCAACAAACACTACTGCAGATCTGTTTGATAATCGGACGTTACATCATCATAAGGGCAATGGTTTTGGTTCGTTGGACATATCTTTCTAGGAAAAAAAGATAGCAAAGATCTTTGATTTTGGGCTACTGACTTGCTAGCTAACTACACACGAAGACTAAATAACTAAGACTGAGACGAAAGTGGGCTTCTTGAGGGGGTCCATGGCAACACAAATGAAGCGAGCAAAGCAGAGCAGAGTTGGTGCACATTTATTAAGTTGATTTCTGTGTATATGTGTGATGTTCGACGCTTGAAATTGGAGCTTTTTCGATGTTCGATGCTTGAGCGCTAGCGTTTATAAATACGGAGCAGGTGATGTAATGCTCCCGTTCTGGTATTTTCAAGCTAATATCAACTGGACACAGATCGGTGAGTGTCAAGCGACGCTCGCAGGCTTAGTTATTGCATGCTGGGATAGGAAAATGGTGGCATCAACGGATACCATTCAAGCCACAAGAAAGGAAGACGTGGTGTGCTAAATATTGAATGCTAAAAAAAAAGCGAAATATCTTAAATGTAGTGGCATTCTACCGCATGGCATCGAATCTTGGCATCGAATCTTGTCGCTGTAGAAGTGTGAAGTTGTGAAACAGCATACTTTAATCGAAATAGCGGCCAGCAGCAGCAAGCTCATGAGTACAAGATTACGAACAAAGCATCGTGGAGCAGCGACTTTTTTTTTAGCCCGTTGACGTGAAAGAAGGGTTGGCGGAAGCACGAGCGTCACACACCAAAGGAAGCGTTGCTGCTTGCTGCTTTTAATTTATAAATTTGTACTTAGAGGTTTGGCTTACGTGCCAAGAAAGCTGCACGAGCTAATTGCGTGTCTGACTAACTTCCAAAAAAGGCTGCCTTCTGGGAATACGTCCTTAAGAGTGGAAGAAGTCAATGAATGTTTAACAAAATCCCATTAGGTATTTCAGAATCGCAGTGTAACAGCCTGTGTCTGAGACAAGACAGTTACTTAAAGTTTGCGCAGATATCTTCAGTCCTGTAGGTATTTTATGATCGTGTATGTCTTCCTGGAGGGGGTTGCTTTAGTCGGCAGCCGCCATTGTTTTAGTAACTATTTTGGATATCAACAAGGCACTCTGCTGTCAAAAACCTACAATCGATGATTTGTGTCCATTGTGGAGCGGACTCAAGATAGGTACGGACACTATAAATGTGTAGGATGGGAATACTGGGAAGGAAACCATACTATGACGTAAGTCTAGATTATGCAACAAGGTCGTTTCGTGGCCTACCCTCAGGTTAGGTGGGGGGTTCTCAAGGTAGAGTAATGACCCTTCTAGACTAAGGGACCAGCCTAAAACTAGATTGCACTTGTTGCCTTATACTTAGACCTCTTGGAAAGGTGATCTCATCACTATTTTTAGACATGAGCTCATCATTATATTTAGCCATGACGCAATATGAGCCGTATAAATAACGACCCACATCTTGCATCGAGGCCGATCTACTCCACCCGGCCTGAGGAGAAGAGACTACATATTGGCCCACTTACTACACCTAGCCAAAGACGAAGACTCTAAGGACTAAATCCCTATGGGACTCTATACTGTCATTCTGATGCCGAAACAAGCAGAAAACTTGCCAGTTCTCTCTTGTGGTAGAATCTTAATAGTGTGTAAGAAGAAGTATAGCTGCAGTAGTATTAGTATCATTAAGCTTGATTTTAGTGTTACGGAACACTGCTACCTTAGACACGGCCAAGTTAAAGTACTCTAAAAAAAGTCGATTGAGTTATTGTCGTTACCTTAATCACTGTTGTTAGATCTAATTTTTGGGGGACTACATCTGAGATGGATATGAACCCTGGGTGATTCTCACTGGGAATTGCAGGACTCTCGTTAACCAGAAGAGAACTAACAACTGCGTTCTGCCGCTAGAAAAAAAATTGCATTTAATTTCTGATGACCCCTTTACGAAGAGGACTGTGACTTGTGTAACTGGCATATTGTTACACACTTCTCAATGCGTGTGGATATCATCCGACAAGTTCATCATAACTACAACTTTGTCAAGCACTTGTGAACTTTATTCTTTTGACGAAACCGGAAGTAGAACAACTTCAATCCCTTCTCACCCCCCAGTCGCACCTCTCTACAGACGGTCTTGTTGGACACTCCATTGCTAATATCGGTAGAAGATGGTTTGTGGTGAGTATGTCCATGTCCTGCCTAATTTTGTTTGTTAAAACAAAGGCACGTTAGAAATTATTGTACTAACTCTTCGAAAATTGGTCTCCTTCTCCACCTCCCTGATGTATGCTCTTCCCACTTCTCCAATATATGCTTCCCGGCCCCCCCCCCCCCCCCGACCCCCGGCGCTTATTTGTTCTGAATCGTCGACAACGTTTTCCTCCTCTACGGATCATACGGAATCAAAATATAGTATACGGCATGGTGAGTGTTATAGCTTTAGCTGCTATTCCTACAATCATACTCAAGCCGTCTGCACGTAGAATGGAGAGTAGTTTGATTGGGTAACGTGCCTGCCTGGCAGTAGAAACAGTATTAGCGGTTCACAACCCTTCTGAATTCCTTCCACTTAATGTGGTAAATATGATATTATTATTATTATTATTATTATTATAGAAGTGGATTACTATAGCTTTTCAGTGGTGACAACATAATTATGACG
Organism: Lithobius niger; assembly: GCA_023313725.1. Taxonomy (NCBI): domain Eukaryota; kingdom Metazoa; phylum Arthropoda; class Chilopoda; order Lithobiomorpha; family Lithobiidae; genus Lithobius; species Lithobius niger. Next base: position 32,446 of record JAHWFP010138909.1, read on the forward strand.
TCCCATGCCCGTAACTTTACAATGGCAACAACAAGTGATGCTGAGTGCTCGCGAATTCCTATGTGATGCTGGTAATTAGCCCAATGGCATACCTTTGTCCATTAAAATGTAGACATTAGTATAAACAAAGAACCACAAACGGAGCCAGCATTGTGAAACAGCTGAAGAGCTCTTCAATATTGTTGCTACGTGAGCGGCAATAATAACAAAAATATTCGTATGTCATCATGCGCCTGGGAATTAATTTGGGCCGCCACTATGCTAACGTGAAAACTATCTAGATCGGTGTTAACTTGCCCATATGAATAGAGCAGTGACATTTGCGCCATATTGGCTCCCAGTATGGGTTTTGAAGGGCATAACTACAAGGTGTACTACATAAATATGGAGGGAAAAACAATGGAAGAGCGGATTTCTTAGGCTTAAAATAACGTTGTCTTCTCCAACAACAAAAATCGCGCGTTTTAGGTCCAAAAAATCACTCTTAACAGCATCGGCTTCAGTATGTCGCCCTTCTGTTTCTCTCTGAAGTGCCCCTTGCAGCTAACCCATTAAGGCTCCAGCATAGAGTTATATACAATAATACTACGTCGTGTCACTGCTCTATTAGCGTTTGAAAACAACAAACTGAGTTCAGGGGTGCCTGAACGCCAGACCTTCACCCTGGGACTTACGAAGACTCTTGCCATCAGTTTGTTACATACTGGCGTTATTTCATGCAGCCCTTATACGGTGGGGATATCTAGTTGAGTGTTAACGTTAACCTTTTGGCTAAGCTCGGTAATAAGGATAAATGGTGATATCCGTCACTAAATAAGTTGAGGGCTAAGCAATATTTAGCCTGAAGGTCGAGGACTAACTTAGCACTGAGCAGTTAGCCCCTATAGCTGTAAAAAGCTCCATCTAGTATTAGCGTGATTCCAGTGTTTTAACAACACATTAACAGGGCTAATTTAGCCTGAAGGTCGGGGTCTAAGGAGTAAAGAGCTAAGAAAACCCCAACTTAGTCCAACACGGATATTACCAATTTTTTTTCTCCAGTCTACTAACTCCCACGTCGAGGTTTAGTTAGATCCAGGGTTAAGCTAACTAGTCCGGGGCTAGTTTAGACCTCAATTGGATATCCCCACCGTTATAGTAGAGATCCTAATAGTACCAAGTTAGCATAGTGGTCTAGAGCTTTGGCCCCGGGTTCAATTCCCGGGCTCATGATGACACGTGAATTGTTTCATCGTTGTTGTTTTTTTTTTTCTTTCTTACTTAGCTATTCCAAATGTTGGCTTCATTTTATTTATTGCTAAGTGTTTTATGCACCACGACTCGTGATGACAATTGAAATCCTTTCATCATTACTGCTGCTCTCTTTCCTTCTTAGCACTTCCGAATGTTGCTTCCTTGTGTTTCTACATTTGTTCCCCCCCCCTCCCCGCCCTCTCCCTGTAATACCAGCCCCCCAATTCCGGCCTCCAACATGCTGGCCATTCTCAGCAAGGAAAACACGGCTGAGAAACGAAAAAAATAAGACATGTTAAAAAAAAATCAGGCAATAAACAAATAAACAAGCACGCTTCAGTTTCTTTTCTCGTCCAGCACTTAAGCAACAAAAAAAGGCGAAACCTCTTCACTATAAATCAAACTTCAAGCCTAGGTCAGTCAAGTCGATTCCTCTAAGCCATCTTCGCACCATTCGTCACTAATGCAGGGAATAATTCAGAAAAAAGGTTTAGATTTTTTAGTCCATTTTTTTAGACAAGTTGTAGACATAAAACATTGGTATTAATAAACAAAAACGGAACGTTAAACATTTAGAGTAAGGATCTAA
>JAHWFP010138910.1:0-15880 GCA_023313725.1 Lithobius niger
TTTTTGGTAACACATCCATCTAACTTAAGTTGTCTTTGTTTTTCTTCTTCTTCTTCTCGGGTGAAAAACGGATAAGTCGTCATGTTCTTTTCGTTTAATTTCTCTCCAGCTCCATTAAGAAACTTCAATTTCGCCAACTCAACTCGAACCACAACAAGAGCGGAGAACCCTTCAAATAACATCTCCCGCTGTTGCCATAATGGCACTGCAGCGCCTCTCGCGACGACTCGCGACAACACAGCGAGCAAGCGTCATTACAGTTTAAGCATTCGCGTGCCATTTAAGACGATGGCTGTCGCCGACCTCCCAAGTCGCTTCCTGTAAATCCCAAACAAAAAATAGAAAAAGAAGAAAAAAAAACGTAAATAAAAAAAAAACAATGTCGCCTTGATGAGTTTAAAACAAGTGGCGGTTAGTGACTGAACAAAGCCCTGATGAAGACGGAGAGATTGGATGGGAGGTGGTGCTGAGAAGACGGAAAAACGGTTATCGGCAAGGTGCGCAGATGCCGTATCGCATCCCCAAACAGGACCTTGTTTTCCTTACGAGTCCTCACCGTATTTTTACACCTTTACCCGATTAAAAAGTTCCGAATAACTCGAAAAATTACGTAGTTTAAAATACGTTCCAATTTAAATACATTTTGGTATTTGGTAGTCTGGGTAAAGATTATCAATTTGACGCATAAATTACAACTGGAGTGTAGGAATACGAGCAGGCTGGGCAAATAATAGGTATGGCTTTGTTCTGTGGGCCCAGTTTACAAACAAATTGTGTCGCGCGAATGGTGGAGAACTTTCTCGCACCTTCTCCCCCCCCCTCCCCTCCCCATACCGAATGCCTCAGGCAAGTGACAACACACTACGCATCAGTGTTCGTTCGGCTGCAGTTCACAATTAATAGTACACAAACACCTTCAAAAGCGACTTCAAACTGCCTGAAGAAAAAGAGGCCGGGAGGCACTGCCCCCCAGTCAGACACTGTTTGGGCCGGGGCTCCTCCGAACAGTACAGTTCACAAAATGAAATCGGCGGAAATGCCAAATAAAGATTGGCTAATGGCAATAAAAAAAAATTCTCACATTTTTGCTGAAGGAAGCCGCATTCTTGAAGTTTTTCCCCCAGAAATAGAGAGGCGGCTTTAAGGAAATGACTGGATAGGAAGTCGTCGTCGGCAAGCAATGCCTCCTAAATATTCTTGAAATATGCAACACTTCTTCCGCACAAACAGACGAATTTTGAGCATGCCGGCAAGCAGAAGCAGAAATAACGTATACCACACGCCATGGCTGTTTGCTGTGACGTGCACATCATGTGACTGGGCTAGTCCAATCAGACGGCCAAACAGCCGTCGTTCTCGTTCGTCATTGGCTAACTCATGGTGACGTCACGGCAAACAGCCATTGCGCATGGTTTAGGTCCCAACGCTCATCGTGAACGTTGTGAAGGTTCCCCGGATCAAGGACTTCCCCCTAACGACTTAAAAAAATAGTTAAAATAGTTTTTAAAGTAATAGTTAAAAAGTCGTCTGATGAGTTGAACACTGTTTACATACTTGTGATAAGGGCATATGTTTTTATTCTTACAAACTGTTTCCTGGACGGTCAAAAAAAAAAAAAACAAGATTCATCAAACTGCCTGCGCTTGGGAACAAAAACTGCCACCCTTTTAACTGCAATTTTGAAAGTCCTTCATCCCAATGTGTTCCAAATACACCAAACCGCAGCACTAACGTGGCACCACCGCCGCAAATTTAATAAAACGATCCGTTTCACTTACATCAAATTCAGTTTAACAACAAAATGTGTTCCTTCCGATGGTCCAGTTCTCGTTTCGGTTGTTGAGGAAATTTTCCATCATTTGGCCAGAGGACGGTAACCAAAGAATCCGAAACTGACACGTCTACCCGATTTTATTTTACTGCTAAATTGAATTTCATGAATTGAGACATGGCGCTCGCTTTTGAAAATGACACGTTTCGTTAAATTTACTGTGGCCCCTGCCAATCAATGGCAGAGTCCTGGAACGGTTAAGAAAGGCAGTCCGTTCTGAAATAACGCCAAGTTGTCCGCCTCCTCTTTTCCTGGCACAGGTGCTCCTTGCAGATACCCGTTGTTGGTTTGTTGATCACTTGAGTCAAGCACGAGTGAGTCAGACAAGAGATACCGCAACCGCAGTCACAGGACTGTCTGATGAGCATAATAATTAGCGATTATTGGCCGCGTCACTTGCCTGAGTGACATAATGGTTCCTTTATGAAATGTCGGCAAGAGCCCACGCACGCACGGTCGCACGCACGCATGCGCAGACCCCAGCCATCTCTTCACAACAATAGGTCTGGTGGAAAAATAATCGTTTCAATTTTTATCTCTCCGCTTTCTTGCCGCAAAAAGCGTAGGGAACAATTTAGTGGGAGGAGTGCTTTTTTTTATTTTTAAAAATTATCCCTTTCACCACACGTCGTCTGCCATTTTTCAAGTCGGTAAAGTTTAACGGCACTGTAATTATAACCTCTTTTTCACATCGTCAGCTGTCGAGTAGTAACAATTTCCCCAATTTTTGCGCACGTGCGCTACCCATAGAATTATATACCAAGGGAGGATAGGGGTTAAGGCTTATAACAGCGGAAAATCTTAGCGTTTCTAAAGCACCACTTCAAGCCTAACGGCACGACTCTCACTCCCCTTTTAAAGAGAACCCTTATTGGCGCACATAACTGGGGCCCATAGCCTTTAAATCATAACATTTCATGCCGTTTTCCATTCAGAATAAGGAATAATCGTGGTAATGACTGTGATGCGGAGGTCCTCCAATTACCCTTCCCCCCCACCAAACCCTCACCTCCCCCCATCACTCTAAATTAGGGAGTCGTTCCGAAAGCAACGAGGGAAACTCATTAGGTTCTGCAGTCGAGGCTACGTAGTACGCGCCAAGCTTGCCGACATCACTTCCGCTTTAACCTCAACCCCAAAACTGCCTGCAAGCGGGCGGTCACCCTCTTGCCGAAATCCATTCATTACACCTTGGTCGTCACCAAAATCTTCGTCAACCCTTCGCCCTCAAACAACAATGTCAATCTGTTATTGAACCTAGCAGCACACTGTCAACGTAAGGAAGGATTTAATTGAAGGCTACCGGAAGGGGAGGGGGATGGAGGCAGGGAAGAGAATTGGGGGCTGTATGATTGTTTCAAACGTAAATTATTGATTAGTCCCCCCCCCCCCCCCCTCAGCCGCCACAACCCTTGAATGAAGTAAATTCAAAAATAAAATGGACAACGCGACGGGGAAACAAAATGTAACGTCTACAAAAAACACAATGTTTTTTTCAAAACAACGATTGAATTGAAGGGGAAATACTTCACCACTATCCTTCACGCGCCTCTTAAAATTGTATTTGAAAAATGTAATTGTATGCGTCAAACAATTCTGGTAAGATTTTGGTTATAGAATGTTTGTGAATCAAACAGCAATGCTTTTTGGAATAAACAATCTTCAGAGCAACTTACTATTGCAGGATTTTATTAGTCCCGTTGTTTAAACATTTTTATTTAAAAGTAGAAAGTCGGTACGGACTATAAAGAAAATAACGTAGCTTACGACAAATCAAATTCAAGAAAATTTACTGTTCTTTACGGATTTTGTTGACGGACTAATATCTTCAAGACCCAAAAGATCTCACATTGTGATATATATTTTCCTACATCTTGTCCAAATTTTTTTTTAAATATTAAACTGTGTGAGATTGTAAAACATTACTTCGGAGTGAAAAAAAAAATGAAAGTAGTACAGATTACAGAAAGAAAGTAAATAAACAAGTAACTAACTCTTTATAGTTTTTGATGACTACTGAATACCAGTTTGTGAACTCGTAGACTTCTTGTGTAATTAAGAAGGGAGCGTCGGACGAACGTCTAACTGGAAAATCGTCCAATGGGATAATTGTCTAAAATCTGCCTAAATAAAAAATCTAGAAAAGCATCTAAACGCAATATCGTATAATGCATAATTGTATAATGGATAAACGTCTAACTGGATTAACGTCTAACTGCGGTTTCTGATGTTATATGTATAGCCGCAGCGGAAGCGCGAGCGAGGCAGGGATATTAGACGATTTTCCATTATACGAATTTCCAGTAAGACGCTTTTCCATTATACGAATTTCCTGTTAGACGAATTTCCATTATACGAATTTCCTGTTAGAAAGTTTTCCGTTATACTGTGTTCCGTTATACGTTCTTCCAATTATGCGATTTTCCAGTTAGACGATTATCCCTCGCCCCGGTTTACTCTACGACTCGCTACGACGCGTGTTTACGCTACGCACCTAAAATTAATCGCGATGACAAAGGCGTAGATGCCATGGTAAAACCTTCTACCTGGATTAGCTAAATCCGAGTAAATGCTTGCAGTCTTGTAATCCGTGATAATAAGATAACAATTTTTTACAGTCGTTTCTCAGCTCACATTATTGACTGATTTCGTTGCAAGCCGACTGAGTTTAAAACCGCCACCATTGTGGAATTTCAAGCGATTTCTAGCTTTGAGATGCGGGAATGCAAAGGCGAGTCGTTGCCTAAACGCGTCCTGATACGAAGACACGCGCTCGTATAATGCTGCGAGAGGTGCTTGTTTATTTGGTTTTGTACGTTCACGAATAGCTTTCGTCTCATAAAATCCTGATAACCTACTGTTACAGGAGTTGCATTAATTACCTACTTGGTTAGTTAATTTTATTAGTTAACGTTCCAACTATTAACCACAGCATCTGATGACACAGGGTTGAAGGTTATAGCGAAGGCCAATCTCCAGATGCTTAACCTCCGCCAACTGCATGACGGGAAGGTGGAGGTGAGCGGGGTTAAACGGGGAAAAGTTATTAACAGCCGGGCACAGCGTTCCAATGTCACTGGTCGTTTTGCATTTGTGACTATAAAGCAGCATGCTTTGCCGTATTGATCCCGGACATGCGAGAAAGCCATTAAAAGCGTCGGCTCAACCATTCCAGAAGTAACAAAAGACATCGACAACCATCACTTTTATCTTAATCGGCGGCCATATTGTTTGTTTGCGTGGCAACAAGATGTCTAATGACGCCATATTGTTTACCGCTTGGCAACGAGGCAGAACAATGAAACCAAAAGACAATGGGGATCTCCGTCCGTGTAACCTTATGGTTATAGTCTGGTTCTGGAACGACTAAGAATGTGGCTCCTCATATTTCACAAAACCATAAAATTTATGGTTTTAAGGAAGGAATGAGGTTTGCAGCGACGGGAGCTAGTAGACGTTAAAATCTAAGCGTCGGAGCGGGACAATAAGATCGCCTTAATAATAGCTAAAATCGTCTTCATGGTGTCAAACTCAGCCTGACCTCATTTGGAGCTTTTTGACTGAAAATGTAACGCTCAGAACCGGAAATTTCTTGTTTCTCTACGGGGTGAGAAAGAAAAACCGGAGAAAAGTCGAAGAAAAAGAGTCAAAAATTTGCCAAGGGAAAAAAACCACAAGGCAAAAAGTCACAAAATGGTGATTGTAAACAATGACGGCGAGGGGTGTGCCGGGTGTGCCATGGCCCTCCCCCCCACCCCAATATTTCGCTTCAGCCCCGACCCCAACACTCAGGTCACCGCAAAAAAAATCTTACATTGAATTCTCATAGCAAAAACGACAATGACAACTACCGAAAGCAGCAAAACGACGACAAGAACCCCAACCCCTACAATGAAAATGGGCGAGCGTGTAAAATCTTTGGCCGGAAGTTGAAACTGGTACGTTGTTGTCTTGAACTGTTGAAATTGTCATACTGTTGCCTCGACTAACAATTTGCTCTACGCGGCCATCTCAGCGACAAATCTGATACGACGTCATACTCCAAGGACAGTTATTTTTCACACTGGTCGCTCAGGCTAAAGCGTTAAACTGGGAGTGGGGGCGGAACGGACAATGTCCTTGTGGGGTGGGGCAGTGCTGCTGTTAGCCCTGCTCTTTAGAAAATAAAAAAAATTGGGAGGGGGCGGGGAAATACGTTTGTTACCATTAACAAGTATTTATGAATTCTTGCCATTAAGCATGTGATTACGCATTAACTGCACCTACCAGGTAAGTCTTTTTGGGAAGGATAGGAAGCAAAGGGGAGCCAGGACACGCCAGGTAGAGTATGAGAGGAAAAGGGAGTATTCCAGGAAGAACATTGCCTGCCGCATTCAACGTTTAGGCCACACCTATCGAAAACTGGAAAACAACCACGGCGAAACAAAATCCGGGCGAAGCCGGGTACAAATGCTAGTAAAATAATAATAATAAAAAAAACTTCCAGGCTAAACTTGAAATCAAAAGTAATAAACTGAGTTTTTGTTTTTCCAGGAAATAATTTCCATGTCTTCAAGGAACGTACTAAGGAAATTAGCCAGTTGAGGATGTGGCCATAGCGACTAAGGCGCTATGCAAGTGGTCTGGGGGCGAACTGGGTAGCCGGTTCGAATCCGGGTCATGCCACTCCGACGAAACGTAAGTGCATAAAGGTGGCTTACTGAACTACGTTATTTCTAGTGTATGTTTTTCGCTGTTGGCTTGTTTCCGAATTTCCTTAGTATTATTTCCAGCGATTTGATTCTATTTATTTCAAGGAACGTACGAAGCCTGGTCTGCAATAGTCGGGGCGGGGGGGGGGAAATAGTTAACTTCTGCGGGAGCCCCGCGGGGAGGAGGGGGGGAAAGTGCCAAGCCTTTTTTAAAGTTAAAATGTTAAAATTGACAGAAAATTAGTTAAGAACGTGTATCACTTACGGACGTATATCAAGCGTATTTATATTTTAATACGTGTAATATATATTTTCAATCTTGCAACAGATTGCTCTGGGGTGAATGCCCGGGTCAGTCCGCCCATGTTTAAGACACGCCTTTGGTCCTGTCGACCAATTTAAACGACAAGAAAACAAACGTATGGTACATTAAACGTTTAAAAGCAGTCAAAGATGGAAGTCTATTTCACAAAAAAGACTTCCATATTTAATTGCTATTAACTTAATTTCCTGCCTGCAGTGGGCGCCCAATTCTAATTCAACATTCATGGAGTGAAGAAATGGACGGAAAGCCTGATGGTGGATTCGGCAATTCGTGACGTGCTGGGTAACTGTCGACTTCCAGATATCGCAGTTCTGACACAATTACACACTGGCTGGATATGGAAATAAAGTATGAAGGCAGGAACCGCACGCCATCTAGATGTGTTCATTCATTATGGCATGATGAACATATTAAAATCAAAGACACGACTTAACGCTTTCAGTGGTTGGACGTAAAATAATGTTCGCCTTAAATCCTGTAACGGTTTCTTCAGCAAAGTAGGCCTAAATACAAACTGCAAATGTCGAGCAAAAGTAGAAAAGTCTTCAAAGCCAAAGGAACGCCCAGCACGAGAATTAAGATCGACGCATAAGTGAATTCCTTTCATATAATATCTATAATCTTTACATTGGTACTACCAGGCGCTTATGAATGCATTCACGATGGAGTATACATGATGCAACTAGCATTTCATATTCCACCTCTTGTTACAAGGCCGTCTGGGAGAGAAGCTGTGGGTTTCGTTTCCTGGCTCCAGAGCAGGTGATCAAACATCGCCGATCTTATTTTACCAAAACAACGGTAAAAGACGTCAACTTTACAGCATGCGCGTCAACTGACGTTGAGCCAGGAGGCTAAGCACGAATTTCCACCCGAGTTGGCCTTGGCTTGAAGAAGCCATCTCGTTCCACGCTTCAACATCGTTCAACACTGTTGCACTCAGACTTGCCGCATGCCTGAAATAAGCACACGAGTGAGATTTTCGCACCTATTTATTAGGTTAAAACTTATACATCTTACATTTAACGAGGGATTTCCCAGAAAATAGTTACGACCAGTCGGCTGCATCGGGTAGCGACCTATAATGAGAGCTGAAACACGCGGTACTTTTAAACCATGCTCAATGGCTGTTTGCCGTGACGTCATCATGAGTTAGCCAATGACGAACGAGAACAACGGCTGTTTGGCCGTCTGATTGGACTAGCCCAGTCACGTGATATGCACGTCACAGCAAATAGCCATGGAGTGTGGTATAGGCCGTTAAAAGTTAATTGAATGGTTCTCGGAAGTGGTGCTGAAAAAAGGTGACGCGAGCAGGCGGTGTTTTTATTTTACGTTTTATTCGTGATTTTTCAGATGCGGGCGACGGCTTTTTTTTTTTTTACCAAACAAAACGAAATCAGTAGCTTGCATTTTGTTGTGGAGTACAATATCTATGTTTTAATTTCAGGATCAGCGTGCAACAGTTGCATGTTTGGAAAAAGTCATTCTTTAGATCGAAGTTTTTAGTTGTGACATGTCTCTGAACGACCCTTAGATTCGTTTCGAGGCGATCATGTGAATGGAGCAGAGAGCTGATATGGTCATCGGCTCCAGGAAATGTTTGGTGAAAGTGCTGATGCGCGATCGGAATTTATTTTTTTGACAATGTTATAAAAATCGTTTCATGCGTTAAGAAAAAAAAAAAAACCCATGCGTGCGCTCCCGAGAACCACTTAATTAATTTTTAGTGGCCTTATCATTCTGTCGAGCAGAAATCGGTCGAAAATATTCTACACCAGTACGGCGAATAGAGCCAGCACTAAACGAATCTGAGGGCTGAAGGGCAACAGCAGAGTTGGTACGGGTCACCTTTTTTTGACACGGTGATCCGAAATACTTCAGACCCGTGACCTGCAATTGACCCGGTAGAACCGAAATTGACCCAATGAGTAACACACATCACCAGTAACACACATTTTATGGAAAAATTAAGGTCACACTACAATACGAGTCGTAGTGGAACTACGCAAGAGTGTATACTAATTTACACCCCTGAGTCGTCATGCCACCCAGGAGTGCGGTGGTTATGATTTCACGACGACTGCTAATTTAAGGGTAGGGGCATTTTTTACGCTTTGTAGTTGTAAAATGAAAATGTTAAAATTTCCCTATAATTCCACTATACCACCATTGATGGGTATATCTACAAAAGTCAGTAAACTGATTGGGCGGCTTAAAGAACACACGTGTATACTGGCTTTTTCGTATGGCTGTGACATCGAATAATAAATTTTCCTGGCTACTGCAGCAGCAGTCTAAAAATATTTCACTGCGAGTATCTACCGTAACGAACGATGTCTCATTCATACTCGCGTCTCACGAAGCTGGGCTGCCCGCCCTTAATTTACGTCACCAGAAAAGGACGAATCCGTGTTGTGTCAGGGTGACTGTGCGGTGGCAGACCATGGCATGGTGAATTGACGGGTCAGTCCAGTAAGGCGGGTCACTCCGGGTCGCCCAGTCATCGAGTCGCTGTCGGTTCTAGCTCTTTGAACCGTGACCCGGTTACCCACCACACAAAAAGTGTCCCACTGACCGGGTGAACCGATGATCCGTACCGACTCTGGGCATCAGACGCAAAACAAACCTAATAACGCATCTCGCGAATATCTCATGCTGTTTCTCGCGCCCCTGCTTAGTATTGAGTGGACCGACCCTACCTAAGCTGCTGTATATATAATCAAAATTCCCTGATCTGGATCGTATAGTCATATTAATCCACGGTAAAAAGACGCAGAATTTCTGATGAAGAAACTTTTTCGGATGGCTTCTGTTTTTGACTATTTTGTTAGAAGCTGCGCCGTTAACTATTGGCCGCAGTTTTCTTAACACTTGGCAGAGCGAAAACCGACTCCATGTTGAAATTTCAGACTCGTAGCTGTGAGGTTACATTACCAAATCGTTCCATAAATGTACGCTCACTAAAACTAACGGCTACCGCCTGAAAACATATTCTATGCTACCGCGTTCAAAAGCCACGATGCTGACCAGAAATTACAAGTCATCACACTATCAGCTAGTAGAAATACAGCACAATTCAGACGTGTCGTCAAATTGCCCCCACTGCTAGTTTTTTTAGTCTTCATTCAATGATTTCACAGGAAATAATACCGCATCCCCCGAGACAGTTGATGGAATACGGAAGGTCAAGACTCTAAACCACGCGCAATGGCTGTTTGCCGTGACGTCACCGTGAGTTAGCCAATGATGAACGAGAACAACGGCTGTCACAGCAAACAGCCACGGTGCATGGTATAGAGGGCCGCCAAAGATGACCAGCATTGCCCCATCGCTTCAGTTTGATGGCTTTCTTGCACCACGGCCCTGCTTGTAGTGCAGCACTAGCCCGGCGGAGTTTCTGCCAGGCGGAGTTTTTGTACTTGGATTTAACACTTTTTGTACTTCAACTTAACGTTAGTGTATTTCAAATTAAAACTCGTGACTTTTTATTCAACACAATTTAACACTTTTACGCACTTGAAATTAAAGCATTGAAAGAACCTCTTCGAACTATTTCATGTTTCAATGACTAAACCAAATCACATAAAAAGGAAAATTACGCGATCTAAAATATTAGAGCTTACAAAATTACAAGGGAAAAAAACAAAATTTTAATTTGTCTCAGCAACGTATTAAGACTTCCGTTCATTAAAAATTTAATGTCGCAACTAGCCATCAGTAACGCAAGGTAGTAACGAATGTAGCGGCTGTAGCCTAGTCTATTAATGCAGATGTCGTTAAGATACTTTAAAAGTGGAATGTTAATGCGCTCACGTACTTGAATTCCATTGAAATTATTATAATGCACAATAAATGCAAACTTGTATTTTTTTTCCTTATAATTTTGTAGGCTCTAATATTTTTACAATCTTGTAATTTCGTAATTATGTTTTACGTAATTTGGTTTAGTCGTTAAAACATTAAATAGTTCGAAGAGTTTGTTTCACTACTTTAATTTCAAGTGCACGTGTGTTAAATCCAAAGCCAAGAGTGTTAATTAGAAATCCAACGTTAAATTTAAGTGCAAAAGTGTTAAATCCAGGTGCAAAAAGCGTCAAATTGACGTGCAAAAGCGTTAAACCAAAGTTCAAATCCTGTACGATAGTGTCGAGTCGAGTGTACTGGCAGACCAAGCCAAAGACCCGGGTTCAATTCCCGGAATCACGATAGCACCGGAATTATTTCGCCGTAATAGCTGCTCACTTGTCATTCTTCGCGGTTCACAATATTTGGCTCCCATTACGTTTATTCGTTTAAAAGTGCAATCATGTTTATCGTGGAAGGTTCTAACACGGGGTAATTCTGTTATGAAAAAGTCGGTCTAATATTGAGCTGGTGTTTACGCCAATGGCTTGAGCTATTCAGGGTGATGTAAGTTATAAATAAATTACCTTGGAAAGCGAGGAAAAAAGATCAATCGAAAGAGAAATACTGTTAATTCTTCGCGAAGGTGATGAGTCACCTCAAGCATGGCCATGAAACTAGCTGGCCTGACCAAATAACGATCTAGGAGGCTAGACAATACGGCAGCACCGACGCGACATTGCCGACGACGTTGCTATAGACGACGGAGGAAAGCTTGGCAATACAGCCAGCCGGTAGAGCACGCTGTACGTTGGTCGCAACCAGGGCTCCCAGCCAAATTCAATAAATAAAAAATAGGAAAAATGGGAATTTTTTTTTAACGAAGCTAACATTCTGCATTAATGACTGACCCTGTCAGGATCCAACTACTCTGAGAAAGAAAGAAAAGACAACTGACCCGACTAGGACTCGAACCCAGGACTGCCCTCTGACTAGAACGGGCGCTCTAACCACTGCGCTACCGGGGCGGATACTGGCTACAGGTTCCAGCCGAGCCAGTATCCGCCCCGGTAGCGCAGTGGTTAGGAATTTTTTTAAATAAAAAATAGGAGCTTAATAGGAATTATTAGCCTGGATGCAGTGGGAGAGTGTCGTATTGTATTATTGAACAACTGTAGTTTTGGTTGTCCTACAACACAATAAGAAGAAAAAAATAACTCCCGGTCGGTACATTCTACTTGGCCGTTTTTGGCCGCTTGACCATCATGTTTCCTTTTCATACCATACTGCAGTGCCAGAAAGAGGAAGATCGATGTTCTTCTTTTAGGATCAAAATAAGGTCACGAGAAAAAAAATAATAAGTTGATTCTCAGGCCCTGCCTGGTGGTCAAAATTGTCCCTGGTCATGGCTTTTTATTTGCTAGCGCAAGCTAATTTTATTATTGTGCTAGGAAAAGCAGTGCTGAAATAAGTATTATTTAGCCTAACTTGGCAGTCAATTGTACTCTACGCAAAGTTGAACACTTGCAGCTTTGTAACTTTAAGGGCCAAATTCATAATGATGGCTCAGCGTTAGCTGACACCATAGCATGAGCTGAGCACGGACTCGGGCTTCACTGTGAGGCCGACTTTGCAAAATTTTAGCCTCGCTCACTTCGTATACATAATGGCAAAGCCAATTCGTGGCTCATGCTCAAAACGTGAGTTGACTCAAGAAATCCTGTTTGTGTTTCCGCGCATCCTTCTAAGCTCTGCTTTGCTAAGTGTGAGCTAGGCTCTCAAACACACGCCAAAGCTTTACTTTGCTAAGTCTGAGCCTGGATTTCATTATGTATACCAAAGTGAGTCTGAGCTAGGCTCAGGCTTCACCCTGACTTAGCAAAGTACCAGCTCAGACTTTGAGTTGAGCCGTCATTATGAATTTGGCCCTAAAAGCTTTGTTTTGGACAGTTAAAAGCAGACGTGAGTTAAAATCGAAAAGTCAACAAAGTGCGCTCACCTTCACAAGTCACAGACACACCTATACTCGCTAATTTTCGATAATCCAACTGCTGTATTCTTCAGGCGGCAGAAGCGAGCGAACTTAGTCGACTTTTCGATTTTCAATTCTGTTTTTTTTTTTTTCACAGTATGTTCTGCAATGACCTATTCATTCCACACTGAGTTACTTTCAATAAAATAAAAAATAAAATAAAAAGCCTGGTGGACTGGTTACTTCCGAATGAAAATGCCCGAGCGCCAAACATATTTCTTTTCACAGCCTAATTAGTGTAGCAAGGAAACACGTCACAAACAAGGTAATATTTCACTTTGGAACTGAAAACTATAGGAAACGTAGGAGCACTTCACGATTTATAGGGGCATTATAGGAATCCTATAAAACAAAATAGGAAATATAGGAGGACCCTGCGCTACATCTAGTGGCAACTAGTGGCAGTTTTCAAAATAATAATTTTAATTCGACGTAGATTTACGTGAAAATTGTTTTCTAGCTTAAAAAAAAACAATTGTACGAAGCAGGAGGGAAATCCTAAGAAATTTCTTAAATCTCAAAATAATTTTTATGAATCTCAGTGCATCTGTTGTCAAAAGTGCTAAATTTTGAAGAAGAAAAAAACAAAAAAAAAACAAGCGGCCCAACAAAAATAGCGTTTGGGGCAGGGGCGGGGCTGGGGAGGGGGGGATTGAGGCTTAATGGCGCGTCGACAACTTGGTCATTAACGCCAACCTCAGTCACAGTGCATTGGTCTGGGTTGCCACTGCACCACACATTACCCATTACACATTACCCCTGTGGAGGGGTTCATCTGTTAAGCCATTATTTTGTAAGAAAGAAAGGGCCTAAAATCCATCAATATCATGCAAAAGTGAGTAATTTTTTTGTCTTTTTTCGAGAAAAGCTCGAAAAAATAATTTTTTTTTCAGAAATAAAAAAATATAGCCAAAAAAAATCATTTAAATAAGCTAATGTGACGACTCTGAAACTTACATGAAGTTTTAGAACCAGAAAAAGTCTAGAAAGAACAAGGCAAACCCGGGGATTCGAACCCCATACGAAGAAAAAACACAGAGAAATCGCCGAATTAGCGGTATTTTCGGCGGTCGTTGTGCTATCTAGTCTTGTATGGCATATGTCACCCAAGATCAGGCCTGTACTGAATTTAGTTGTGCCGTGCCCCAAGTGAATGCTGTAAACACTACGCAAAACGCCACTTTCAACCAATGGGATCTATCTAACCAGTGGGGAAGAGCGTATCATAGCGCGTCATCTTTTGCAGTGCTCTTTTCTTGCTAATTAAATAGCGCTCGTTGCCTGGCCGTTTTTTATTTGTCCTACAGCGAACATAAAAGCTGCTGCATTTGGCTGTTTGATGACTTGGAATGAGCTCGCAACATCTGTAATTACGCCTAATTAAAAGTGGTAAAAAAAAATATCATCAGCAGATTGAAGAATTATTCAAACACGCGCAAAGCAAAGCTCACGACGCCATGAAAGGAAGGGGAGGAAATTGCGTTATCGAAACAGTCAACTTCCGGCCACGTAATCTTTTCATTGTGACTCCTCCCCCGATCCTTTCGCTGTTATCTACCTCACTTGACACGCATTTTACATTTTGTTCATTCATAAACTTGAAAAGACAAAGGATTTTATTTATTACACACATGGGTGTAATAAAAATTACGCCCCCTTTCAGACTACAAACCTCGGAAAGTGTTGAGAAAATTGTTATTTATCTAGACAAGCGGCTACAGCGACTAACTAGTCGCATCCAGTCTTCTGTATAGTTGTGCCACTACCAATGGTGAGTCGCACACCTCTATCACGCATTGCAATAGCTATCTCTATTATATAATCTAAAACCAGTATCAATCAGAATTGTCGGTTAAAAATGTGTTAGCTTTTAACCTTATTTTAGATTTTAAGCGTATTTGTCATCTTTTAGGCCTAATTCTTACCTGTAGCTTTAATTTCGTAAGTAGCAGCTAACAGAGATTTGCATTGTATAGTAAGCTTATTCATTTTTATAACACGGTGCGACTTCGGACACACAGTTACAGTGGCACAACGTAGCGTATATAGATCAGTGGTAGTAGGGAAGTGACGGGAGAGACGCAACTTGACGCTGCCGTGGTAACGTATTTTTAGGCTTAATTTTCATTTTTTAGGCCTAATTTTTTTAACTGTAGTCTTAATTTCGTAAGTAGCAGAAAGGCCTAATGAAGAATCTGGTTCGACGGTAAGCCCATTCATTCATGCAACAATGCAACGAGACTATTAATTTTTAAACGAAGCTAAAATGCTTTTGTATGTAACGGCTGCGCGTTACCCTTAGGTTCTCAATTCGACGATCAAATGTTATTATTTAATTTAGTTACGTCGAAGAAGTCTATTAGCTATGAGTAAGTAACGATGTTTTAATTTGACATGTTATTTAACTAACTTTTGACATTGAATCTAACGTTGTAAACAGTGGTCGTCAATATCTGGTATCGTTGCGAAGTCGAAAACAGGCGACGGACGGACGGACAAAGTCGTTGCAATAGTCTTCTCAGCCGGTACGGCTGTGCAGAAGACTAAAAAAATGTGTTTATTCGTGCTGATTAATGTTTTTTTTTAAATTCTTGTAGGGATAAATCCAGCAGGGCCAGTTTACGCTCGTTGGTGTTACTGGACGCATTACGTACGTTAGCAGCGGACCTTGCCTGCAAGACCTTTCTCTCAGTTTGCTTTATCCTCCAAGCAACTCACTGTTTGCACCGAAGTTATATTGTGTTAGCACCAACTCATTGTTCAACAATGCAATGACAATGTAAATCATGAAACCAACATTGTAACCAACATTATAACAATGTGCTAGGGTAACAATTGCTTATCTCAAAACCTAATTCCGTTCCAACCAAAGAAAGAAGAAGTCTTCTTTCGATTTTATAACTAGAAATAACAAACAAAAGCGTCAAGTGTACCGTTAAAGAAGAACATGGATTCTTACACGTTTTACGGACGTGTATCCATTTATTACTTCCTGGCACATTCTGTTTTAAAGACTAGCCTTTAGCCCGTGTCTTCTACCATCTTCCACATTTCTTACTTTATTTCTTCGCACTATCAGAACCTAACTAGACGTTAGAATCTTACTAAACGTTTGGTGCAATTTAGTGGACGTTAGAACTCAACTAGACGTTAGA
>JAHWFP010138910.1:15890-31572 GCA_023313725.1 Lithobius niger
TAGACGACAGAACCTTACTAGACGTTTGGTGCAATTTAGTGGACGTTAGAACTCAACTAGACGTTAGAACCTAACTAGACGTTTGGTGCAATTTAGTGGATGTTAGAACTCAACTAGACGTCAGAACCTTACTAGACGTTTGGTGCAATTTAGTAGACGTTGGAACTCAACTAGACGTTAGAACCTAACTAGACGTTTGGTGCAATTTAGTGGACGTTAGAACCTTACTAGACGTTTGGTGCAATTTAGTGGACGTTAGAACTCAACTAGACGTTAGAACCTTACTAGACGTTTGGTGCAATTAGTAGACGTTAGAACTCAACTAGACGTTAGAACCTTACTAGACGTTTGGTGCAATTTAGTGGACGTCAGAACTCAACTAGACGTTAGAACCTAACTAGACGTTTGGTGCAATTTAGTCGACGTTAGAACCTAACTAGACGTTTGGTGCAATTTAGTGGACGTTAGAACCAACTAGACGTTTGGTGCAATTTAGTGGACGTTAGAACCTAACTAGACGTTTGGTGCAATTTAGTGGACGTTAGAACTCAACTAGACGTTAGAACCTTACTAGACTTCGCTTTTCAAAAAGGAGTCTAGTAAAGGAAGGAGCAAAACCCGTGGTTCAAATTGGTCATCGCTAAAGGCTGAGAAAATGTCCAGAAGTGGCCAGAATCGACCCAATAGCTGCTGAAGAAGGATGGCAGCCTCTCACATTATCCCAAGGTGCGTACTGTGCAATAAAGCCCTATTCTTAGAGTAAAAAAATATACGAAATGTGTAAATATAGTTGCGTGGTTAAATAAATACAGATGCAAAATACGATCTATCGAATTTCATGTGCAAATCATACGTGCACAGTCACTCACATAGAGCAGCGGCTCCAATTCCACAAATCCACTTTCAAACTAACGGATCCAAACAATTCAACGGTTGAGCATTTTACCAAACAGGAGATGTGCCAAGAGTATCCGGAACGAAATTTCACTCCAAATACCAAATTATCGTACCCTTCTTAACCATGATACATTATGCATTTCTGTTCATTCCCTTAAGGTGCACGACCACACTCAACCCAACGTTGATAAGAAAAACATTACAGTGGATTATTTAAAAAAAAAAATGGAAAGTCGACAGATTCCGACATTAGGGGGAGCGTCAGTCACAGCCACTTAAATCAAAATTCAACTCTTTTTCCGGCACTTCAGTTGGTGCTAGCCACAAGTACACACGTAAGTCTATACTAATCCATGCGCAATGGCTGTTTGCCGTGACGTCACCATGAGTTAGCCAATGACAAACGAGAGCAACGGCTGTTTGGCCGTCTGATTGGTCTAGCACAGTCACGCGATATGCACGTCACAGCAAACAGCCATGGCGCGTGGTATAGTAAAGTTTTCTTCTTCAGTTTTGTTGTTGCTGCACAGTTGTGTCCATGTTGAATTCTTAGGAAGTTCTGCCTAGTGACGATGGACTTTTACCTTGACTCTTAACTGTCTAAAGTTACTTGTTATTTTTTGACCCTTGATAATGCCTCTGAAAAAGAGTCGAAAATTCGAGTTTTAGTGTGTGTGCGTGTGTGTGCATTTGTTTCTTTGCAACATTATACCAAATCGCTCCGAAAGTTAAAAGAACATATCTTCTCACTAATTTCGAGCATCCTGCTCCAAGTAGCTTTTACCACATTTACTAGGTTAGAGTAGCAATCCAGTTTCTTGCGAGGGGGATAAATAGGAAAATGACTGCCTTTGCAACATGTAGCCTACTCACGCTTGAACTAATGTTGCAAAACGGAGAGACACACAGGAAAGCCAACAGGGAATAATGTACCTTTAACGTTTAGGATTTCATAATTTTCTGAAACCGTTACGACTCAATCCGTAAAGCAGTTCTAAAAAGGAAAAAAAAAAAGGGTGAACCGGAAACGAAGCGAAGCCTCACAATCGGCGGAAGGGGGCCCGCCATTAACTCTTCTCCACCAGAACGAACCGGAAACGCATTCATTGGCGCAGTCTTCACGCAACTCAACTGACTTCCATGCAAATTCCCTTCAGTTGGGTGGCGCTGTAATCGCTACAGCCTATTCCTCAGCGACGTGCGAAACGAGTGAGACGGCTCTTTGCTGAAGCGGCATTTTTTTTTTACGTCACGTGTCGGACACAATGGTGCTTGATTGAGTTTTAGCTCTGATTGGAAACGGTGCAAGTTGTGTCGTCTCTCGTTCCTGTTCGTCGACGACGAGGCGAGTCTATTTACAATGTTGACTAAGTTAGGGGGGAGGGGTGTGCGCAGTTATATTACAACGACGCAAGAAGAAGGAATTGGGAGCCGTTGTTGACCTCATGTCTCATTAGCCCACGCCGTTTTCGCGCTGCATTAGGGTGTAAAATTAGGTGCAGTGAGATGAGGGAGGAAGGTAGGTGGGGGGGGGGGGGTAGTAGGGGTAAACAGGAGAAAAGGGGAAAATGGAGGCTTTTATTGATTGAAGAGGGGTTTAGAAACAGCGATGCAGAATGGACGGTGGTGGACAAGAGTCCTTCCAGAAAGACGCTAGGCTGTAGTTGGCTTGGTGATGAACCGTTTTAAAATTTTAAAGTGCGTTAGCAATACAATGAAGATATTTGCTGATAGTGTAGACGAAGATCTCGTACGTGGAACGAAAATTAATAAAAAAATATGTATAATACTGCACAGACATTACAAATTGTGCCAAGTGGATAAATCCAAATTCTGTCTTCAAGCGGTTACGGAGCCACTTCCACAGCGGCTCCAAGCTCGTCCACCATTGATCTGTATACGTGGAAGGTTGTACTATCGCCATTGGTGTAAAAGGTAAATCAAGGTCGCCGTTCACGAAAATGATGTCAGTTTTTTTTCAAATTACGAGTCTCGCTCGCGCTATCGCGCTCGCTGCGGCTAACTACATAACATCAGAACACGCAACCAGAAACTTAGCCGTCTAACCTTCACGCGCCGGAATCTAGATAGGTCGGTCATCATGCTCGGAACTTCTGCGGAAGTGGAGCCAGCGGTTACTACAGAGTATAGGCAATAACTTCGTATGGAACCGGGCGTTGATCTAGCTGCAAAGGGGGTATCGAAGGGTACATAAATTACTAAAATTGTTTAATTCAATTTTATGTAATTCATGTAATTTTTTTAGTCCCATGTTTTGCTCTTGGTTGCTGCTCCTTTCCAATGTCTGATGACGGCATCCGTGGGACGTCGAAACGTTTCGAAATTTTTAAATACGTTAACGGAGTTTCTTGACTTCGCACTTATTTTTTTTTTCAATCTTGGTTTGCAAAAACGACATTTATTTTTTTTACAACATCAAATAAAAATAAATATATTTATTTGTTCTTGTAAAAAAAAAAAAAACACGAAGTTTTCGTAAACTGAGATTAAACACAAAAGTGCTAAGTGGTCAAGTCGAGTCAAGAATCCCCGTCAACGTTGAAAATGACATTAATTCCACTATTAACTTTTGTCCATTTTTAATCGTATTTTCCAGCGTATCTATTGACGTACACGTAGAAGTCACAAAATGCTAAACCTCCGTCTGGTTGGCTGGCTGACTATGTGCGTGTATCAAACGTGACAGCTGAGACACGAGATTGCCTGGCTGGCTGTGCGCATGTTTCAACTTTCTTGCGTATTGCATATTGTGCACTGTTTATTAAAACCCAATTAATTCATTTTTCCATGAGCAGAGACTGATACCTAGTACGGGCTGGCACTATTAGGGATGATACGAAAATATCGCGATAACAATATTCGTTGTTATGTTATCGTACTTTTTCTGACGCATCGACTTATCGAACAAATTGTCGAGCGTTATAAAGATGTCAAATTGCAGGTGTTCATGTTTGTGACCGTTCGTTAATAATAATAATAACATTTTTACCCCGGAAGGGGGTGAGGAACAGAGAAGGGCCGCAGAAGCGGCCACTAACTCCGGTGCTACAAATGATGGGCGGCGTCACAGATAAGGACGCTTAAGGAAGGCAGTTAGGTCTGTGCGATTTAGCAAGCCCCGAAGAAACCGCAACGAAGATGCCGATACGGTCTCCTCAGACAGCGAGTTCCAGGGAAAAACCACGCGGTTGGCAAAGACATGTTTACGACAATCAAGGTTACACCAGGAACCCCGAAGCTAAAGAGAATGACCTCTTGTAAAATCGATCGAACTCACGTCGAAAAAAGGTACGTCTAAGGCAAACAACCCATGGAGAATTTTATACGTTAAAATCAGGTGCGCCTTTAAACGCTTCAGCTCGAGCGGTTCCAAGCCAAGCGATCTCAAACGGAGGCCAGGAGAAAAGTGTGGTAAACCGCGCAAAGAACGTGTAAAAGATTGCTGGACCGACTCCAGCCTGTCAATATCCTGTAAGAGGTAAGGTGACCACACAGGACTGCGTACTCCAACAAAGGTCGGACAAAAACCTTACAGGCCCAAACCAGCGTATTTCTGTTCGAGGAATGGAAACATCTTTTAATGATGGCAAGTCTACAAAAGGCAGATTTGGTAAGCAGACCACAATGCATTGACGACTTTTTAAGGTCATGGTTCAAATAAACTCCAAGATCTCTGATCTCAAGAACAGAATCAAGTAGCGATGTAGCTAAGAAGTATTTGATGATGTTGATTTTGTCTGCCAATGTGGAAGGTACAGCAAGTGGTAGTTGCAAGGAATCTGACCACTCGACCACAGAGGTTATCAGCTCCGAGAGAAAGGTAACATCTGTCTCAGTTCCGATTTCAAACCAAATCTTGAGGTCATCAGCAAATTTAAATTTGGTCTTATCCGGTGTGGTACTTACGTTGGAACAGGACGGAAAGCCAAATGGGCTGGAAGAGGATTAATAAATAGAGATGCAAACCTATTTACGTTGTCTTTTGGACTTAAATGTCACACTGCCTAAGCGGCAATTGATTTCACGAGCGTCTAGACCAAAAGCAGGAGTCCTACGCTCAGCCATACTAGGCCGTGTCAGTATGGCTGAGAGGTAAGACTCCGGTCTTTGGCCTCAAAGGCCGCGGGTTCAATTCCCGCTCAGGTAGTCTAACATTAAGTCCAAAAAGCAAATTAAATAGATTTGCATCTGTATTTGTTGCCGTTCGTAGCATCGTTCTGAGTCGGTATTATGTAGTATTCATATGGTCATAGCACCTATTTTTTTAATTCTATTTTTTTTTCATTTACTGTTATTTATGTAGTTAAGCAGTCATTGTAGGCTTAAGGTTTTTTTTTCTTAATTAATAGAATTATTATGATTACTGTACCCTGAAAATTTGTTTTATCGGGGCGTCGGACGAACGTCTAACTGGAAAATCGTCTAATGGGATAATTGTCTAATATCTGCAGAAATAAAAAATCTGGAAAATCATCTAAACTGAATATCGTCTAATTGTGGCGTCATACTAAACACGCCCCATACATTTCACGATTTACAGGCGCATTATTGGAATCCTACAAAAAAAAAAAAAATTGGAAATATAGGAGGACTGAGAGCCCGGCGGTAACATCTACTGGTAACTCGTGACAGTTTTCACAATAATAATTTTAATTCGACGTAGATTTACGTGAAAATTGTTTTTTAGCTTAAAAAAAAAATACAATTGTACGAAGCAGGAAGAAAATCCTAAGAAATTTGCTATATCTCAAAATAATTTTTATCAATTTCAGTGCATAAGTTAACTTCATGCTCGTGTCTATTGTAAAAACTGCTTGGGAAAAAAAAAACATACAACCAAACAATAATCGTCTATTACTCCTCGCCACGTTTTATCGAGACATAATCGATTATCAAGATTATCAATTTTTCCAACATAGCCCAGATAATTTTTTTTTATATCGACTCATTGCTAGTGATTAAGTTGTAAGAAACAGGCTGTCTTTGGGATATCAGGCTGTCTTTGGGATATCAGACTGTGAGATGGGAGAATTGAAAAAGACAACGAAAATAGGTTTACACCCGTATTCATTTCAGCAGGCAACTACTTCAGTGCATTGCCAATTGATTGCTACAACTTTACCGTAACGGTATATTCTTGACATCGTTTAGATAAGTCCACGTGCTTTTTAAATTTATTTTTAATTGCGGGAAAACCAAAAAATGTTTTTCAGGCCAAAGAACTTTTCTTCGCAGACAAACCAAATCTTTTTTCTTCTACATTAGCAGAACTTCTACGATTAACTCGAAATGCCACTGAAAAAAAAAAGCATTGTGACTTTCCGTGTCTTCCAGCAAAAACCTACACCACCTCTTAACGCAGCTAGCAAATTTTCCAGCCATGCAAGAAAGCATGAAGCAGAAGAACATCTATGGGAGGGAGGTATAAGTGGCTATTGCAGAGGAGAAAATTTTAACCCTCCCCTAGCTCCCCCAAACGCAGCCGCTACTCCCCCTTCTCCCCTCCCCCCACTCACCTCTCCCTCTCAGTTACAACGTGACCACAACACATCTAGCAGCAGCAGTAAACATCCAGATTAATTTAACGAACGGGCACACAACCCAATGTTTCGTGAATAAAACGCAATACAGTCGGATATAGCCAACAACCCTACGTTCAAATCATCTCCAACCAACCAACAAACACGAGTCCGTGTTGTTCGCAACAACGTTTATCCTCAACCCTCCCCCACATTTAAAAAAAAAAAAAGTTTTCCAGGAGTTTCGATAGGGGAACAGGCAACAGCTAGAATGTAATTTCATTAAGAGAGTACCTTAACAGGACACAATCAAGCACAACGTCGGTAGTCAACACAGGGCATGTCAACATGACGCGCGGCTTATCAGGCTCAAACCACAGGCAGCGTTGAATTTGTCCCGTGCCTGACGCTTCAAGCCATTGCTGTCGCTGTCGCAGTCAGTAGCCATAGTGACGGTTGCCATAGCTACTCCTTCACCTCTTTCAAGCCCGTTAACCTGGACGACGGAGGTTTGTGAAAAAGACCCTTCCAGTTTAACGCCACGTTTCTGTATCCCAAGATGACACTTCGTAGGATGACGCTTCCAGAATAACTGTAAATGCCTGCATTCATTGAAATATAGGCAAGGGCGCCCGTCCATTGGGGCATTTAGGCCCCTTTCCCCCTTCTTGCCCTTTAGGTAGATATTATTAAGACGGAAATCCATGGGAACAAATGCAAAAACCATCAAAACGCACGAAAGAACCCATAGAGCAGTGACATTTGCCGCCATATTGGCACCAGTATGGGTTTTGGAGGGCATAACTACAAGGTGCACTACATAAAAAAATGGAGGGAAAAACAACGGAAGAGCGAATTTCTTAGGCTTAACATAACGTTGTTTTCTCCAACAACAAAAATCGCGCGTTTTAGGTTAAGAAATGACTCTTAACAGCATCGGCTTCAGTATGACGCCCTTCTGTTTCTCTCTGCAGTGCCCCTTGCAGCTAACCCATTAAAGCTCCAGCATAGAGTTATATACAATAATACTACGTCGTGTCACTGCTCTATAAAACAAAGGCAAAACAAAGGCGAAAACCGTCAAACAAGGCAAAAAGCAATAAAAAAAATAGCATACTCGTTAAAATGGAACAAAATTGACAAACTCTACAGAGCTTTCAGCAGCCGCGCCAATGCTGGTTCTGCCTTCCCTTTCCTGCATAGCTTTTTGGTGAGACCCGTTTCCCCTGCTTCCGGTGGCGGAAGTACGAATTTTAACGAGTGGCTTCTGAAGTTAGTAAGGTAAGTTAAACTAGACATTCAATACAAACACTATTTATTTAATTTAGTTGAATAACTAGATATTCATCAAAAGTCATTAAATGAATGCTGTTGTTTGAAACAATGACAGACTATGATAAATAAATATTCATTAGGCCGAAATCTAGGGCTACACGTGACTGAACGTGTACGTTAACTAGCTAACAGAACTTAAGATAAATATGTTTAAGATTTATTTATATTGAACTTATCTAATACAAGTGTGACCAAATATTTTTAGTTTTGGTTTTTGATTTAACACAAATTCCCAAACGTTTTACTTTACTGTGATTTAGCGGATTTCGTGTTTAGTCACGGAAAATCGACAATGTTTTTTCAGAGAATGTCTGGAAAAATAATGTAAAGATTTTACTGCGAACCCTGACGGTGTCTGGCCTACTTTATGACATTTCCTTGGTTCCCAGTCCACTGAAAATGTTAAATTAACGGTGCTTTAAAAAATGTAAATTAAGTGTCTATATTAAGCACACTAAGCAATTTTCTTTAAAATGTAATTTTTTTTAGTTTTCAGCCTATTCACTGAAAATCGCCAAGTTTTCGAAATTTAGCAATTTGTGAAGAATTCAAATAAAAGTTTCAAGACAGGCTATTTTAAAAAATTCGAGGGACAAAGAGGAAATTTTTGTTTAGAACGGGAAATCCAGAGACAAAATTCAGGAAGCACTGTCTAGTAAATAAGGAGTCCTTTCAAAGTGTAACTTGAAGATGTGAGTACTATACACTGGTCAGCGAAAGCCTGAATTAAACTTGAATGAACTAAGAAAATTCGTGGGTTGTTTAGCGTTATAAAAACTCGGTAATGTACTACGTAGCCAGATAACTACACCATGTTCAACACAGTTAGCAACCAGCATTGAATTATTCCAATTTTGTGAAAATCCAAGACGGAGGACCAAAATGGCGTCCAAAAACGTTTTTTTTTTTTTGCCTTGTAACTTCCAGTACGTTTATTTGACTGGTTACGAATAATTTTCTAAATTACACATAAAAATAAATATTCATCAAAAACCTTATTTCCATTTCTTTCAACCGAAAAATGTAATCGTAGTTGCAAGGCTATAATTGATCTGTATTATAAAAAGCAGTACTTAGCTTTGTGTTCTAAGATGTCATCTGTCATCACGTATGAAAGCAAGTTTGCATCTCTACAGTATACAAAAAAGAAAAAAATTCTTACCCCTTGTTGAGTGAGAAGAGTCCGGGTGGTGGGGTATTGGGACGGGGGAATTCCCATCCCCCGTCCCACTCCGTTTGGGTGACTGCATCGGCCAAAGAAGGCGATCGACAGCAGCTACTGCTCTTGGTGCCCGGTGAAGGCGCTGGCGGTGGGGCGTCAGATGAAATTTGGGAAGGGGAGGAGGCCATGGCTGGACGGGATGAGATGGTGGAGGAGGGGGTGGAGCCCCGTCGAAGCACCTCCACCACGATGGGCTCGTGCGCCGTACGGAACGCCTCGACCGCCTCCTCGTGGCTCGCCTTAGACAAGTCTTGCCCGTTCACCTGGAAAACAAAACAAGGAAGAAATTGTGAGATTGGGAAAAACGAAAGTTTATTTTTCTTTATTAGAATTTAGAATATTCGAAACAAATTTTGCTCATGTTGCAAACATCATGAAATACGTCGTCACGTAGTCAGGGTTCGTACACAATTTTCGGTTTGAATTTCCCTGACTTTTCCAGGTTTTCCCTGACCAGAATTTGAACATTTACCTGACCTTTGCGTCATAACTTTACTACTGAACTTAATATATTACTGCGTATTATATTTTTAATGATTTTTGGGCTACCGTTCTCAAAATTTTCCCCGAGTTTCTGCTTAGTTTGGTTTTTCCCTGATTTTCCCGACGTTTTTCACCTACTTCCTTTTCCCTGACTTTTCCAGGTTCTCCAGATCCCGTACGAAACCTGGTGGGGTTTGGAGGGGGGGGGGAGGAGAGAGAGAGAGAGAGAGAGAGAAGCGGCGTGAAATTGAGCATAATGGCGCATGACAGCTAGTTCGTCATGTATCGTACAAACATAAAATCTTTATGCTCATAAACACATTACGGCAAAACAAACTGGCGCAGATGGGAGTTGATCCGGGAACCCAAAACAACTTTGAGGAAGTGGCGTTCATTAATGTAATACTAAACGCTGACACGTCTTTCATTAATGTAATAGTTCTCTGACCCGTGTGTCTGTCACACGAAGCAGATTATCAACATATCAGCATCAAAGCCTAACTACAATAACTTCCAACTGGTTTGGGATTCTCTCCCCGGACTAACCCCGGACTAATGACTAGCTCGGATTCGAGCCAGTCATTTAATGACGATTCAGCCTTTTACATCTGGATGTATTGCTTATTACTTCTGTCAAGATCATAAGTATTCTGCAGTGCAACAGGCCTGGTATAAAACACGTTACACGCAAGAAATAAAACTCTAATCCGACTGTAATTCAAATATGCGGAATACTCAAAATAACTGCATCTATATATATATAATAGGCTTGGGAGGCACTGAGCAAATTTATGAAATGTGTGCGTGTGTGTTACTGAAGTTCAAGCGAGAAAGGGTAAAGGGTCAAGGAGGTGGCTCAATCTGACCATGCAGTGGGAGAATGTGGGGGAGGGAGGCAGGAGGATGCCCGGGGGGGGGGGGGGTGTCGGCGCCGTTCCGACCGGTAATTAGTTATTCGGGAACCGGCTAGACCGGCGTATGTTACAGCTAGTTACTAAGAAAGCCACTATTCTACTAGAGCGCACCCAGGGTTCGTACGACTGTCGAAAAGACTTTTTCTCAGTTATGGGTTGTGAATATTTGGAAATCTCTTAACACAGAAACGGTGAAATGCACGCTGTGAACTCGAGTTCCGCATGTTGATAAATAAGCAGTCTTTTCACAGATTCCTGACGAGGACGCATTAATTATTGTTTTGGGAACTTTGTACTACAATTTTGGTCCCGGTGTAAGTGGCTCGCACCCCTTCCGGTAACCTTCCACAAAAGGTGGTGAATCCGTGTTGTTGCTATTATTATTATACAGGGTGAGGCAACTGAAGTGTCCGGCAACAATGTCTTCTAAAGACGTGTAATTAGCTCAAATCAAAATACCTACCAATACTAAGCAAACCCGGGCGGATATAATGTCTGCTGTAAATATGACCTTGAAAGATGCTTTCAAGGTCATCCAAAAGTTAACTCCGAAACTATCCAAGATAACGACATGAAGTAAATTAGAAAGTTGTTTAGGATCATGAACCCAAGCCAACACAGAAAACGTAACAGAAATCGTGCCATAAACAAGGGAGATATGGGCAAAACAATGTGTGTAGTGCAGGAAAGACGGTCAAAGGCAAGCAATACCTTATTAGTAATTGTATAGCTGCCTCCTGGTTGGTTTCCCTGTAACTGCTAATTGTTTCGGGTACGATCTAGGGAAACTCTAATATCAACGGTTAAAATGACCTTGAGGAATGCGTTCAAGGTCATCCAAAACGCATCTCGTATACGAAGCAAGATAGTAAATAACTTCCAAATAGGAAAGTGCTGACCACCATGCAGTAAGTATTATTGCCAAGCAAGATTTTATTGTCTGATAAGGAAAATCCAAGTCCTTGATGACAGTTCACGTGGTAAGGGTGAAAATGGTGATTCCGTAGGATTTTTAGCACTGATCGCTGACTTATTCAATTTTCATGCAAAATCGTCCTTGAACTCGTATGTGGATTTAATTGTCAATACGCTATTACGGCAGCTGCATTAGCATCATTTGTGGCAGGTCGTGGCCGTTCACGTGGTGGTCGTTTATTAAGTGATCAAGAACCGTTTGCTCGCGCAAGCAGTCGTACAATAGTGTTCCTCGAAGGTTGCTGCACACCAGGAAATCTTTGTCCAAACTCTTGGGCAGCTCGTGTTGCATTTCTGTTGCATTCACTATAAATTATTATCATTTCAACATACTGCTCACTTGTGTATGGAGCCATGATTATTATGTAAATACATACTATTGTCTAATTAGCATAAAGGTTGTTTTAGCAGTTGGGGCTTCATTCGTCACATCCTCAAATGAGAGAGATGTTCCTTTTACTTTCTTTATCAGGCAATAAAATTTTGCTTGGCAATAATACTTACTGCATGGTGGTCAGCACTTTCCTATTTGGAAGTTATTTCCTATCTTGCTTCGTATACGAAATGCGTTTTGGATGACCTTGAACGCATTCCCCAAGGTCATTTAAATCGTTGATACTAGAGTTTCCCTAGATCGTACGCGAAACAATTAGCAGTTACAGGGAAACCAACCAGGAGGCAGCTGTACAATTACTAATAAGGTATTGCTTGCCTTTGACCGGCTTTCCTGCACTACACACATTGTTTTGCCCATATCTCCCTTGTTTATGGCACGATTTCTGTTACGTTTTCTGTGTTGGCATGGGTTCATGATTCTAAACAACTTTCTAATTTACTTCATGCCATTATCTTGGATAGTTTCGGAGTTAACTTTTGGATGACCTTGAAAGCATCTTTCAAGGTCATATTTACAGCAGACATTATATCCGCCCGGGTTTGCTTAGTATTGGTAGGTATTTTGATTTGAGTTAATTACACGTCTTTAGAAGACATTGTTGCCGGACACTTCAGTTGCTTCACCCTGTATATACACTTGAATGGTTTCTTAGTCTTTAAACGAGAAACCGGCAGAGCAAACATAATGAAGATTAACTATAAACTTTGTTAGCCCGGGAGCTAAACTAGGAGACCAGACTTCTACTTAACGGATGCAGGGAAAAAGTAAAGTAGGAAGCAGTAGAAACTAATTTAATATTTCATCTTTAATTATTTTTAATCTGTTTCTAGAATGGGATTTATATTGAAAACAGCCTCAATAGCGCTAATACAAACATTGGGTTATTTTAAAAACCTTCGTCTTACCAACAATTATTAAATGCATGGAGAAAAAAAAACTAAAATTTGATATTTCGTGGCTCATTGGCGATAAATTCGTCCATTTCATCAAAAGAAATGGTAAAAATCACATCTACATTGTTGTACACAAACTGTGATATTTACTGTTTCTTTTGATGAAGTTGACGGAATTTATCGCCAATGAGCTACGAAATATCAGGTTTTATTTTTTTTTTTTTTTTTACCATGCATGTAATAATTGTTGGCACGACGAAGGTTTTATCAATAACCTATAATGTTTGTCTTACGTTATAGAAGCTTTTTTCGACATAAATCTGTGGAAGCGCTTGTTTCTCGAAATACGGTGTTTTGTGAATGAAGGATTAAACAACTTGGTTGTTCCTGGAGACAGATATCCACAAGTTCAAAACAAATTAATGATTTTAATTTTCGAGAGAACCAGGTCTCTCCTGGTCACCTACAAAAAGGACGAACAACATTACAACGATGGTTGAATTATGACACACAGCATTTTCCCTTACATCTATGCTGGTGATACTTACAAACACATAATAAAAAGTCCAAACAGTTTACAAAACCCAGTAAATGACAATAAGCGGCCCGCCATTTTGGAATTGCCCAGCTTGCACCACTGATCTTTACATTCTGGTTATTGGAAGTGCATTAAAAACATTTTGCCAATTTTCCATTGGTGTAAATTTTTTTACAGTATTTAAAACTCGTTGCTGGTTTACTGAAATAGTGTGAGATTCTAATTGGTACCCGATTTTCTTAATTGGTTCGTGATACACAATGCTTGTATCACTGATGTTTACAACATGATCAGTGGCTGCACAATGCTTGGCCACTGCATATGCCTGCTTTGATTTTGCGATTGCATTTTCATGGACAAGTTTCCTAACTCCTAATGGTCGTTTACATGTCCCAGTGTAAACCTCATTGCAATCATTACCCTTTATACCGTACACAACGTTCCTGTAATGGTCTACTGCTGGATTATCGCTTGTTTCTTGTCGTAAATCTAGAATGAGAAACCGTTCAAGTGTATACTGCATATGTTTGACTTTTAGCTTGTGCTAAAGAAAAAATTGTTCCTTGCTTGACAAGGGAATGACGTGGGAATGCTTGAAGGGTATATACACGTGCACCTGCTGACTTTTTTTTTTATTCATTAAATTTACTGGTGCTTTTTTTTCTCATTCTTATCACTTTATAAATCCCAAGAGCTTGTTGCCCTGGTAGTCTGCAATCTTTTTCGTACCCACGTTGCTTACAAAACAATCCCTGGCTCAAAACTTAGGGGCTGAGCAACATCACGTGGTTTCGATTCGTGAGCTCGTTAATGGAATTTCAGGTCGTTGTTGCAGGAGAAGGGGGGAAGAATCAATATGGCGGCCATGGGCAAGACAGAATCGAGTTGGGCTTTAACGAATCCGACAAATTGCGAGGGAAGGGGAGGAGTGGGAATCCCCCGCGTGCAGCAGGATAGAGGGGGGGAACGGGAGGAAGAACTTCCTGTCGAGAAATGGGATTTTCGGGTATTGATTTGGAGTGAGGGGATGGGGGAGGGGAGGGGAGGATACACACACCCCCACAACCACAGATAACGAGAACGCGGGGCCTAAGATGGTCGCTGATGGTCTGTTGACGAGATTAACGCTCCATTTTCAATCCTCCATGTCGGTATGTATAGAGAGTCTGGGGGCGACGCTCAAGAGTGTTGCGCATGCGTGCGCGTCGTACAAGTCGAGCCACTTCCTTCCTTGCCGAGAAAATTGAGTTTGGTCGGTGGTTCAAATATTAGCCCAATGTTATGCTGCTTTCCAATGCACCGCCACTTTTATTCTTCCTTTCCAAAGGGGGAAAAAAATGCGGATTAAGATGCGATCGGAGGCGTTTGGGAAGGATAGAAAAGGGATTTTTGTTTACTATTCCGATTTTTAATGTTCGAATTTGTGAGGAAGTTTGGCGACTGAAAGCTACGGAATTTCGTTTCTGGTTCCTTGCTTCTTGCTTCTGGGACAAAAATAACACTTTTGAAAACGTTTCTTTGAAATTAGAAAACAGTTAGGAAAGGTTTTTTTTCTAAACGTATGGGTAAAGTTAGACATCGTTACTGCAGTGATCACGATTTGAAAAAAAAAAACTAGGAGCAATTTTCTATTCATTTTGTATTCACTTTACAGCAAGCTTCTTGCAATCATGTAATCAACCATGAATAGAATAGTAAGGTGTTGGTCGTGACGTCACCATGAGTTAGCCAATGACGAACGAGAACAACGGCTGTTTGGCCATCTGATTGGACTAGCCCAGTCAAGTGTTATGCACGTCACAGCAAACAGTCATGGCGCGTGGTATAGAGCTTTTTGAAGACCCAAGTGGTAGATGTTTAGTGGAAGGAACCACCACCGTGTCAGTTGTTTTTTTTTTTTTTGCCACACGAGGGAAGAAACCGGAGTACCCGGAGGAAACCCTCATGAAACGGGCGGGAAACAACCGAAAGAAAATCCGTACATGTACGCTTCCCTTCACCAGAATCGTACCCGGATCAGTAAGAAGTCAGAGTTGTACAGCCAGGACGGGGGGTGTAGGTAACTGATGCTTTATGGCACGTCGACAGCTAGTTCGTTAGAAACCATGGTTAACTAGACGACACAATTACAGGAGGCACAGTTCTATAAGAAAATAGAGGACCGTGAGGATTTCCCAGTTTGACGATGTTTACTGTGGAATTAATTGTTTAACAGTTATTTGCTCTTGAAGATACAAATTAAGAACTTCGTGAATGTTTGTGAGCTGAATTATGTAAATATCAATACTGAAATGAGTGGCGCATCTGGGAATTAGGTAGTGGAAGGGGGGGGGGGGGGGAGAGACAGTTTAAAAAATGTTGGTGTTTTGAAACGTCTAAAACGAAAAATTACAGAATTTTTTCAGTCTCAATGAATAACTTATTTGTCGACTTTAAAAAAAATTGTAGTGTTAACTTCCGGTATTGGACTGCCCTCTTTGTGCACCTG
>JAHWFP010138910.1:50397-61961 GCA_023313725.1 Lithobius niger
TCCGCCATCTTGGAAAGGAACAGACTGAAACCATTGACTTGGTCACAGTTAAAAAAGAAGAAAACACAAATTAAAGTGCCATTACAACATGGCCTTCAGTGGTTTCGATCTGTTGCTTTCCAAGATGGCGGATGGTCTGTCTGTTTGTATGCTGTAAATGGCGTGTTTCTCTTTAACCACATAACCACAAATTAATTTTTATTACATCACATTTAAGCGTTTTAGGGGGCACGTGAAAAGTGATCAATGACTTTATTTGGAAACTAGGGCCCAGCTGTGGCATTACCTGCTTTTGATCAACATTTCTAACTTTGCTCACAAAATGTGCCATTTGAGAAATTGTGGAACACCAGCCCATCACTTCCAGTTTATTGCAACCCCAGCCCCATCATTTCCTGTTTGGTTGTGACAAGAGAAGTGACGTCATGTTGATTCTGGTTACTGATTGGCTGAATGTCTTTGATTACCCTGTAGTATTATTAACTTAGCATGTGAACAAGTTTTCTTGGTGTGTGTAATTTTTAACAGTAGAATTGTGCTTTGCTTTTGCATCTGGTTGTGGTCCTGGGTGCACCAAGTGAACTGAGTGGCATAAGCTTTAATTGTCATGAACTTGAGGTAAGTTTGGTGACAAGGTGTTGTTTAGAGGTGCGAGTGAGCGGAGAAGGTTGCCCAGGCTTGCAGTAAGTCTATATTGTCCGTGGCCTATCTTGAGTTCTCCGCAGAACGAACACAGATAATCGATTGTACGTTTTCAGTAGCAGAGTGCCTTGTTGATATCCAAGATGGTTACGAAAAGAATGGCGGCCATCGATTAAAGCCACCCCATCCAGGAAGACGTAGCCGCTCACAAAATACTTGCAGGACTCAAGATACACCGCGCGCACAATAAATGTGGATCGCATGTGGGGCAGGTAAGCTTACTCAGTTGCACTAGGGTCTACGCTTGGCCTAAACAATTAGTGCGTGTTATTCTTGTATATTTATTGTTTATTGTAGTGTAATGTGATATTCATCATGAAGGCAATTTGAAGTTAGGCTAGCTACGAATAACTGTGCAACCTGCAGATTAGGGTTTGAAAACAGAATGAATTGATTTAAATTACTGTTAAGTAAATAACTGCTGAGTAAGCCTAGTTTCGAAGCCTTGGCTTTGAAATCACTCTTTTTCCACATATAACCCAACAGTATTTACGACTACCAAAGATGTTGGCACTACCTCATAGGTGAGGTACTTGCATAAAATTGTGTCAGTTAACCTAACTTATTTCTAGTCAAACACGGCCTTGTTAAATGTTAAAGAAGTTTTATTTATTAAGTTGTTAAAGCCGCTAAAAATTAATTAAGTGGTTCTCAGGAGTGGTACTAAAAACAAAATGATGCGAGCGAGCAGTGTTTTTTTTTACGTTTTATTTGTGATTTTTAAAATGCGGACGATGGCTATTTTTTTTTTAACCAAACAAAACGAAATCAGTAGCTTACCTTTTGTTGTCGAGTGCAATATCGATGTTTTAATGCCGGATCAGCGTGCAAAAGTTGCACATTTTATAAAAAGTCATTGTTTAGATCCAAGTGTTTAGTTGTGACATGCCTGTGAACGACACTTAAGTTCGTTTCTACATAGGCAATAATATGAATGGAGCAAAGAGCTCATGTGGTCATCGGCTCCAGGTAATGTTTGGTGAAAGTGCTGATGCGTGATGGGTATTTTCTTTTTAGACAATGTCATAATAAAAGTGTCATGCACTAAGGAAAAAACACCTATGCTAGCGCTCCTGAGAACCACTTAATTAATTTTTAGTGGCCTAATAAACTCGGTTCGATTTTTAAGTAATATTAAAGCTGTTCTCTCCTTTACTCAATGGCAATTGAGTCAGAGTGGCAGCCTGCGTGAGTAAAGCCGTCTCTCAGGTTGACGATCCTTATGTTTGTAGCTGTTAAGGTTGGTTTCCCCCAAAGTCAACTTTCTGCTACGTAACAGTACTGTACTCCTGGGGTTGATAAAAGTTATGCGGCTTAAAGTGCCCCCACCCACCATCCACTTGCACAGTAATAATTACAATGCTATTATTACAAACTTAATTACTAGCCACGGTGAAAGTTAGCAAAGTCTATGTGAATGTAGCTGGAGGATAACTTGGCTGTTCGACTGTGCTCCGGATTTAGTACATGATCTGACTGTACATTTATTTGAATTTTACAGATGAAAGGGGGGGGGGGATGAAAGGGGATTTTTTTTGGGGGGGGGGTGAACTGGAGGTTTTTTTTCTATGTTGCAATGGAAACTAGAATTGCTTTTTTCATGGACTTCCTCAGGTTCCAACTTGAAATTCTTTACCAGATCATTTCAAATACAGCATGCGCATTATTTTCCAGATTTTTCATTCAGCAATTCTTATGCTTTATTGCGCTATGTCCTACATACAAAACCGAAACAGAAAATAACGTTGTGAATAAAACTTAATAGCACCATTGCAATTTTAGGTTATTTCCTATTTCTTTCATGTGACGATTACAGGTTTTCCAATTCATAGTTTGCCTATGATTTAAACAAATAAAGCGTGATAATCATAAAGTAAAATTCTAAAGCCTTTAAACCAAAAACAACAAGAAACAAAATGTATTATCAACAAGAATGATGGTACAAAAAACCAAAATGGCATCATGGCAGCAAAATAGTAGCAAACTCATCCTGAAATTTGTTTACTAAGAGTGTCTTGGCTTCTTTTTTTTTTAAACTGAAGAGAGCGCCTCTGTATAAGTTTTCGCTGACGGGGAAAAAAATTAGGTGTGCGAGTTTGTAACTCAGCTGCGAATGGCAGGGAGTACTGTTGCCTCCCTTCCCCCCCTCCCCCTTCCATCCCCGAAAAAAAAACAATATAATGAATTTTCCAGATCCGTGGCATGACAGTCGAATACCAGCGGGTTCAACAAATTACAAAGTTCAAATATAAAATGAAAGAAAATTATAAGTTGAAAAGAAATTTATATTGTGAAAAGAAAATTATAAGACGTAAAGTAAATTACAAGAAGTAAAGTAAATTATAAGATATAAAGAAAATTATAAGATGTAAAGAAACTTAACAGTAACAACTCTAGGTCTTCTACGTTTACTTTAAATCCACCCAAAAACAAAAGGCGTATAAGAGAAGCCGCCAAGTTTCCAAAAAGGGTTGGCCTTTGAAAGTAATGATGTCATTCAACCAGGGAAAGGCCGCCAAGGTTAGGGGACGAAGAAAAAGGATGGTGAAAGTTTCGGTTAGGTATAAAATTGGGACTAGTGCCCAAAGTTTTTCATTTTGATGATAACCATTAATACTTATCACAACTGCTCCTCAAACCTTTTATGTCAAGTAAAATTATGAAAGACACATACAAAACTTCCACAATAGTAAAGAGGCCCACCTAATTTTTGCCATTGATAGTAGTGATATCACCAACAAAATGGCCGACATCAAGTTTCTCGTCCCAATCCGGATCACTCACTCTTCACTGACACGTTCGTGGTTGTCAGTAGCGTGACTGCTCTCGGTTCGTACCACAATCTGGTTTCTGACCACTTCGGTTCTGACATCATTACTTTCAATAGGCATGTAGGGTCCCTTTATCCATATGGGTTTTCTTCAGATTACTTTTACTGGTGTTGTTAGGTTTAATGATATGTGTTTGCACAGTCGCGTGCACAAACATCCGTGAGGGCAGGGGCAACTTTCAGTAAAAAGGCACGCGAAGTTTTTTTTGTCCCTTTCTTGTCCTTTTTCCTTACTGCAGCCAGCGCAGAAAACCATACTAGGCCATGTTTTTTCTTCAAAAAAGCAAGATTTCCAAAAAGAGCAGTGGTATTGCCCCCCCCCCTCCCGTGTACGCCACTGTGTTTGTGCAACAGTTAAATGTTTTGATATAATTTTGAGGGCGCCTCCCGGAAATACGTAACTTTTCTTTCTTATTAGCATACTTTTGTCATTTTCATTTCTTAAGTCTCCTCCTAATAATGCAACCAGAGAGAGTTGAAACAATGTACCGAAAAAAATAAACTTTGGACATTTTCGTTGGGCATTGTTGTGCTACTTGTTCGTATGCATTTCATGGGTTTTCTGCTTGCATTTATCACTTAAATTGTCCCTTTCATCGTCGTAGGGCAGATAACCCAGTTTGGGTTCGTATATTCCCTAGAAAAAAAAACAAAAGTATGCATTTCACTAGAGTATCCACATTTAACTTATTGGGTTTAAAGGGTTTAACGAGCGTTAACCACTCCTGGTCATCTGCCCGAAGCCCTAAGGCCCTATGTCTGCAACAGCCAGATTCCCAGGCGGTCACCCACCCAAGTATCAATCCAGCCCAATGCTGCTTAACTTCGGGGATCTGACGAGAACCGATGTTTCCAGCACTGCAAGGCCGCAGTGGGAGTTGATTGCACAACAATGTGAAAAATGAGTGTACAGTTCCGGCAGAAAGTAAATTTACAAATGTAATGTCGTTATAGCGAAAAAAGGCATTGTTGCATTATGGCATTGTTGAACCTGAGCAAATATCGTGCATAGGGCCTTAGGGCTTCGTCGGGCAGATGACCGGGTGCGGTTAACGCTCGCTAAAACCCTTTGAATATCGTGCATCAGCAGACACCAAGGCACGTGCATGCCTTTGTTGACCCTTGTCTCACTATAACAATAATTCTGGGTTTTGTAAATTCACTTTCTGCCGGAACTGTGCATGTGTACTTTTTTTCACATTGTTGTGGCAACTGATGTTACACTATTACAACAATCAAATTCCAATAAGTTTAAAGTGGACACCTGGAACAATGAAAAAGACACCGAAATCATCGAACGATGCTTCAACAATGACTTGTGACCTCATGCTTTGCCAACATTGTGAAGGCGTTCAAGCACACCATTGTATTTTTTTTATTAAAAAAATTAATTTTGACGAGCCTTATGTCAGCCGAATCAATTAATGCTTGTATGGCTGAACCGGCTCAATTTTGAACATTACCAAATTTTTTTTAGAGAAGAAGAAATCTGGTAAAGGGAGGTTCCAGCCCGGGAATTCGATCCGGGAAACCTCCGATCATCGTCGAGGCCGAAAGTTTGTCCAGAATTAGCCAGAATACATTCCATAGCCGCTGAAAGAGCATGGTAGCCTCTCACGCTACCCTGGCCGGCAGCCCTGGCGGGGAATTTGCCAAAATCCCCTTTCCAGGGGTTCGACCAGATCCGTAAACCGCCAGCAACCAGACTGAGCTCTCTAACCGCTCAGCCACGATGATCACGGTTATCACAAAGATTCAATGTAACTGCACGCGCCTTCGTGATTGCTGCAACTTCTGACGAAAAATGCCGCTAAATTGTTAAAAAATTTTATCGGAACCGATTTAAGTATGGCATGGCAGTAAATCACTTACTGCCATACTTTTGCGCAAGTGGGATGGTGTCAGTGATTTAGAGGACAGTTTTTATCGAATGAAGTCCTCGGAGAGCATTCGATAAAAATTGTCCTCTGTTCTGGTGTTCAAGAAACAATGTTTTCCTTATATGGGCATTTCACTGTTCTAATAGAAATAAATGTATTATGGATTGCTCGCTTCTGCTGGAACCATCGTACGATACCAATTGAATCGTATTTAACGCGTGCGAACGATGGATCGTACAGAAGCAACTAACCAATGATACATTTATTTCTATTAGAACAGTGAAAAGCCTATGTAAGGAAAACATCCTTTCTAGAACAAGAGAACAAATCACTGACACCAACCCATTGTTGCAAAAGTGTGACTATAACTATTACATAAACTGCTTGGTAAGTAAATGACAAATTACGTGGATACGGTACGTATAGTTCTCGGACACTTTAAATCGAATTTATTTTTAGAACTTTAGGTTTAAAGACAAACAAAACCAAGAGCCTTCCAAAAACTCGTAACTGAAGCTGCAGAACGTTTGGAATGCTTTGAAATGTTTTGGCCAAGCTTTATACTACGATTTACATTTATTTTATTTTATTATTTTTAATTATTTTAAGAAACATTGACAATGATACCCGGCTTTTCCCCTCACTTGTCCCTCACGTTTGGCGATGTCATCGGGGCCCGTTGTGTCCCTGGTAGGTCTAACCTTGGTGGTAAGGTAACCGTGACCCCAACCCAATACTATCTATCCTTCCTATGCAGTCGAGCCATCATCATCGTTTTAAAATTTTAAACTCTTAAACTTTTGCAATTTAAAATTTTTAGTTTTAACATCGGATGGCAGTTAGTGACCACCAGGTCCTTGCCATTCCGGTTGCGTTTGCAACGAACCAACATTATTATTATTATTATTATTAAATAACACAGTCCTAAGAAGGGTGTAATTTTACCCTTATTTTACACGTCTTTCGCTTATTGTATTTCTATTTACGCAAGTGCGAATGCAATTGAAAATTTCCTCTCCCCGATTTCCGTCCTGTATCCAACAACACACTCGAAAAGTCAATATTCTCATGTTATTCTAACGACCTTAAAACACGGCAAGGAGCCAGTAACTAAAGCTGATACCATGTACGCCGCTCTGTTAAAGGGGCAAAACAATATCTTTAATTCCTAAAAAAAAAACAAAAAAAAAACCAGTCTCCTTCACTGAAAGCAGTTAGCCAAACCCACGTGTGCGCAATTCAAACGGTACACATTTTAGTTCCGAAAACTAGCCTAAAGTTCCGCATTCTTACTTACTTTTACAGTCTGAGTGGAAACAGCGCAAAAGGGCCAAAGTATGGAGCTGACACGTTCGACGAGGCCTCGCAGGCGACGTTTAGGCTGAAATATGGGAATATGGTGTCTGTCTTTAGACGTCGATGGGCAAGCACTCTTCGTTCGGGGCTCCCGGCGCGTGGCTGTCCCCCGCGCCAACTGACAAACGCTCGAGCGAAGCGCCCTCTCGGGCCGCGTTGTCATAGCAACCGTATCAACAAGCGTCAGAGAGCAAAGAGACGAAGCGAACGCGGGGGGTAGTCGGAGGAGGGGAGGGGGAAGGGGTTGACGCGATGGAATGGCGGTGTTTCGTCTCATTCTGGGCGCCGCGCCGGTTCCGTGATAACATTCCGTTCACCCACAACAGAATGGCGGATGACGTTGGCATAGGAACGAACGCGGGGCCCGACCAACCAGAAGAGTCACGTGGTAGGGGGGTTAAAAGGAACTGGGAGACACACGGAAGGAAGGAAGCTAGCTTGGATGGAAGGGTTGATGATGAGGAAGAAGGAGGCGGGGGGGGGGGAGCAGTAGGGTATAAACTTTAAAACACTAACGAACATTAAGGGATTAAATACCCGCCCACCAATTGGCCCGCATGCCGGGGTTATCCCGTAACGATTCGTCATGGGTCGTTTTGAAGCGCACGACACTCAACGACCGTGGTTGTGTGTAGTTAGATGGAGTGGGAGTTAACTGTTCTATAAGGCGATCATAGGGCTTACTTATTCGGAGAAACAGTGTTACGGTATGTGTCAGAAACGTTCTGTTGCAGTAGTGTGCACAGCCTTCCGAGAGGGCCGGGAAACTAAATAGACATAAATCGCTGGAAATAATATTAAGAAAAATTGGAAATTAGCCAATAGCGAAAATCATACACTAGAAATAAGTAAGTTAAAGGGGAACAGTAAGTAAAAGGGCATACTAGGTTTTTTTGGTTTGGAAACTTTTTTTTTTGCTCTCCACTCTCTAATTTACTCTTTTTTTTTTTTTACGTTTTTTAGCTTGTCACTGTATTTTTTACCTTTTCTTCCCCTTTCCTTGCCTTTCTTTTAGCCCTTTTTTGGCCTCTACGCAGTTTACCTGGCTGCAGCGCCAGCATTTATGGGTTCAGAAAGGCAAAATAGGGCATATATTTTTTTTTTTTAAAAAAACGGAATTTTACCCAAAAAGGGCGGGGGCAATGCCCCCCCCCCCCCCACACTGTTCTCTTGCAATACAGAATTAGCATACTTTCAGAAATTATATTTTAGGTTACACAAGTTTTACATTGTTGTTGACAATTGCTCATGACAGTGCAATATACAGAGAGCTGTTGGAAGGAAAAGGCAAACTGAGAAAGAGGTCTGCCAGGCAAGGTCGATTGGGTGATAGTAGCATAAGGCAACCGTGAATGCAACGTCCAGTATTGCTGACGGGTGACCACGACAGACAGTCTCTACAGAATGTTGTTGTGCAATGGCGAAATATTTAACTAGTTTTTACTTGATGCGTTTGTGGATGCATGGCTAGCCAGGGGGTAAAACTGACTGCGATTTAACTTCACTGAAAATAATTTCGACGTGAATTTTTCTGTTCAACTTAGGATTTAAGACGTTTCGTAGAAGTAAGCGATGAATAGAACAACTGTTAAAAAAAATAACAGTCACCATTTCCAAACAAACCAGTGCAATAATAATTTTAATGGGATTAAAGACTTTGGCATGCGATTCTGATTCATCTTAAAATGTGTTTCCGTTCTTTCGTACCAGTTACCTTCCGTACGTAGCACTCCTGCTTGAAGGCCTCTCCAGACAGAAGAAAATTTCGTGCGAAGCTATGCGTGACTTCGTGCCTACAAGGTCAAAATTGCAGCAATCGTGTGGTTGGTGTTGCGTTAAGGACGAATATTGAAGTCTTTTTTACATCATACTGTGTCGGCTTGCAGCCGCGAGCAGCCA
Organism: Lithobius niger; assembly: GCA_023313725.1. NCBI lineage: Eukaryota > Metazoa > Arthropoda > Chilopoda > Lithobiomorpha > Lithobiidae > Lithobius > Lithobius niger. The sequence goes on from JAHWFP010138910.1 coordinate 59,065, forward strand.
GTCTTGTTAGGCCTTGAAACGTTTAGTCAGATCTACGCAAATATTGCAAACTCGCTTTTATGCTTGGTCGGGGGCCGCAATATCCACGGCGTGCTGAGCGATTCATTCCCTTAAACATGAACGCGATTTTCTGTATGGTGTGTTTCCAATTCGAAGGTCAGTCGACACCAGCCCGATATGAAAATTGGAAAATTCGTACTGCGCTGAATCTGCAGTATACGTGATCGAGAGAACTTTAGTAAACCCACGTTAATATTACCACACAAAAATTACTTAATGCCTTTAAAACGATCTTGTAATTTTAATAGTTAAGCCCGAAGGCAAAACAGTAACCGTTTATAACCGTAATTATTTAATGCCATTAAAACGAACTTGTTATTTCAATAGTTCATCCCCCCAAAGACAAACCAGAAGTCGTTTACATACCCTTGTTTAATTATTTAATGCCATTAAAACGAACTTTTGTAATTTCAATAGTTCATCCCCCAAAGGCAAACACAGTAGTCGTTTATTAGCCCTTACTATTAATTATTTAATGCCATTAAAACGATCTTGTAATTTCAATAGTTCATCCCAAAGGCAAAACAGCAGCCGCTTATTACCCTTATTTAATGCCATTAAAACGATCTTATAATTTCAATAGTTCAGCCCAAGGGCAAAACAGTAGCCGTTTTCACCCTTATTTAGTGTCTTTAAAACGAACTTTTAATTTTAATAGTTCAACCCAAAGGCATAAACAGTAAACGTTGACATTAAAACGTACTTGTAATTTCAATAGTTCATCCCCCAAAGGCAAACACAGTAGTAGTTTATTTGCCTTTTTAATTAATTAACGTCGTTAAAACGGTCTTTTAAGTTCAAGAGTTGAAATGTGTCACATATAGTTGGACGGGAAGTGAAAAGCAACCCCCGTGCTTTCCTGCACAACACCTGTCCTTATTGTGTTATCAGTCTCTTCAGCGGTGCCAACTTCTCCACTCTATCTCTCTTTCCTTCAAATGTTACCACTCGACACACTGAACTGCTAGTAACACGTGTGAACAGCAGGTGGCAGAAGTTACGAGCTTGCGAGTGAAGCCATTTTCTCATGCTTGTAAGAGCCGATTAAAGATAACCTATTAGCCTTGTAACAGCTCGAGATAACGTAAATATTTCATCTCATAAATGGATCTAATATTGATAGCAAATTAAAAACGTCTACTTAGCCTATCCTATACCAGCCGGCCGTACATATAAAATATATTATCATGAACACAAACACAAAGTTTTGTGAACCGACGAAACATTTGACTTGGTTGTAAAAAAACAGAAGCAAGTTAAATGTTTCTTCAGATCACAAGATTTAAGTATAAATTTGAAACTTAATGTTGTAGCATTTAATTTATTAATTATTAAAACTTAAAAATCTGTCCGTCTTGCAAGTCATTCCAAACCCTCATAGCTTCTGGCCCGGGTTTGGTTTCGCCCTTTACATTAGAGGGCGAGCGACCGTCAATGTCAAACAAACAGATGTGGCCTATAACCATCGACATATTGCATTAATAAAGCTAGCTCTTAAGAGCCGACTTGGAAGAGTTTCAAATTTGGTTGAGTAACAATCACTGCATGCACAACCGTTGTTGGGTTTGTTGGGCTTGGTATCAGAACAGAGAAACGTCCTCCATTGAAAATAAATATTTACTTCCATAACACAAATCAGCAGGGGTTCAAAGAGGGAGCAGAGATGGGGATATTCAGACCACACAATAGGGGAAACCGGGGCCCACTACAGTGTTATGCTCAGGTATGCGGGGACCAGCTAGCCGGCGTATGTTACGCCGGGGGTACAGCTAGTAACATCAGTAATCTTTTTCGAATCAGCACATGACTTTTACATTATTTTCTGTACGTCCTATACGTACCTCAGTTGCGACTATTCCGACAAATGGGTCGTGCTTGCTCATGTTGCTCTGGTCCCCTGGAACCACTTAACAAAGCTCGCGGTCCGCGTTGGGAGGTGTTTTTTTTTTTGCCAGATTTTTTTTTAAAGCCGTCTCTGTTGATGCGGTAGGGTAAAAATATTGGTCATGATGCCACGAACGTTCGGCAAGCATCGAAACCAGGTAAAACTCCCATAGGTACAAAACGGGGAAAATAAAACCCCTATGCACAACGCGTGCATTATGAAGGTTCCCTAGGAACCCGAGCAAGATCAGCAAGGGTTTAGCGCCACCGACTAAACCACGACTTACCTTTCCATGTATACGGGACTTAAACCCATCAGGTTAAGAAAGAAATTTCAAAAGAAATTTAGTATTCTAGATAATTGTAGTGGAAACTACTTGGAAAAAAGTAAAAGAATGCACTGGAATAAATACTGAAAATAAAAATTGCCATCGAATGAAGAATATATCACAAGGTAAAGGGGTAAACGAAGGAAACAGTGTTCATTAAAGACTGGCCTTGTGGGAAAAGACAACTGCCCCGACTGGGAGTCGAACGCAGAACTTCCCGCTGACTAGGCCGGGAGCTCTAACCACTGCACTACCGGGGCGGATACTGGCTTCAGGCTCAGCCGAGCTAAGTAGCTGTTCAGTCTTTCTCAATGGTGACCTAGAGGTCACAAACACACACAAGGATGGAAAGCAACATTGCTTCTTGGCCTCCAAACTAGAAATAATGCGGGAAATAAATAATGAATAAATCACAAGGGGTAAACGAAGCAAACAGTGTGCATTAAAGACTGGCTTTGAGGATACAAGATACATTAATCTGAGAAAGACTGAAAAGACAACTGCCCCGACTCGGGCGCTCTAACCTTTTCTGTCTTTCTCAGATTAGTGTATCTTGTATCTTCACAACGCCATTCTTTAATCAACCTGCTTGCTTCGTTTAACCTTTCCCTTGTGAATTACAGG
>JAHWFP010138911.1:0-34970 GCA_023313725.1 Lithobius niger
CCCCTCCCCTTTACAGAATTCTGGATCCACCCTAGGAATGGGCCGACCAGAGCAAATGGTAGGCGATGCGCGAGTTTGCATTGGAAAAGCCCAGTCTATTGCATTTCACCACTTTTTTTCCTTATTTGGGTACGAAATACATCGACATTGACAAGTTCACGTATTTGTTGAGCATCCAGGTATGATTGACCCTTCATTTCGGTCTTCCTACCCCTTAAATCACGACCGTGAAATAAAGACTTTGGATATGTCGGCTTCACTGCTGTGCAGCTTAATAGATTAGTTTCTACAGGTGGTGGTGCATTGCCTTCCAACCAGCCAGATGACGTCACATGCAGAAGAAAGCCAACTGATTCAATTGAATGGAGTGGTACGACTAATCGATCATTTGCTTGTTGCTGACCCTGAAGAAGTGTCCATATTTCACTGTCCGTGACTGTACCTTCTTATACTAATTGTTTCTGCCTGTAATGCACTAAACTTAACCGATGATACAGTAAAACTTCAATTATCTGCTCTAATTGGGACCAGTAGGTGAGCAGATAAGTGAAATTTGCAGATAACTGGAGTAAATGGCTAATAATAAACTAGAATAACTTAAAGCTACAAAAGAAGCTATAACAAAAAATACAGACATGTTAGGTTAACTGTTTTTATTATTTTCAGTGCACCTTAATTACAATAAGTTGAAACCGTCAGTATTTATTTTTAAGATGTATTCAGTTTAATTAAAGAAATAAAAATTCTCAAGTTTTAATGGTTTGGGCACCATTTTCTCGCGGATAATAGGTGGTCGTGGAAACTTGGAATGCAGAACTACCTCACCCTCCTCGAATCTTAGTTAAGAGCACAAACTGCTGAAAAATGCAAATAAAGTTTTGGGTTTTAAATACCGAAAAATCGGTCGACTCAGCATTTCTACTTTGGTTCAAGTTCATGAGTATAAGTTTTGGGTGACCAGAACTACCTCAACAGTGTAACTTGAATTAGCAGATTCAGAAATGGATTCTTGTCTTTTGATTGACAGTTGAGAAGGGATAAATTAATTTGTCCTATTAGTTTTTCTCCCACTTTTGAAGTCATAAAAGAATATTCCTGTCGAGTCATCTTGTTGTTTACCAATAATAAAAACTAGCAGGCTCCTACTTTGATGACATTGCACCGTCGACAGCTAATAAGCATTATTGTGGAACAATACGGATGCCGTTCATTTCCAAATGGCTCATTCAATTTATGGGCACACATCAACGTTCCAAGGAGTATCAACAAAATCAACTGAACCAACACTTGACCAACTTACCGTTCATGAACCACAATCCGTTTTAAATCATTTCCCACAGATTTTACACGTACTGCAGCCAGTGAAACACTTGTATAAGTTATCAGCAACCGAAAAGAACATTTGAAGTTAAAAAAGTATCGCAATCTTTGTATGGGGAACCTGAAGCTCTATGCGCGAGACAGGGACAATAGACTTTCCACTATTCCACGATTTTCAAAAAATCGCGGAACTACAGTAATTGTTTTAGCTTCAAATTTCTTGGTGTTATACCAACCTTACCAAGTGAGGGACCATTTTAAAAATCGCTGAAAGTTAAAATTTTCTCAGCAGTCCCAAATAATCGTGGCTTTTAACTGATTTTGTACTAGTTTGGCTTTTTTCCATAATTAGATATTCAAAATAGCAGGAGCAGGCATAAATTTTATGTAAATTCTAGATTGTTGAGATGCACACAAATTGTTGTGAACAAGCAACAACACCTTTTCAGCAGTTAAGTAACCAATCAGATAGCAGATTTTAACTTTTTTCTCCTTAATTTGCCGCGGAAAACGACAATTTGTTCCCGCGGAATGTTGTGCTGGATGACCACGGAAAATCACTGTCTCTGCAGATCAACTTGTTCTGCTGGAATGTTATGCAGATCAATACCAAGAATGCTACCAAATTTAAAATTATTTTCCAAAGATAACTTGAGATAGGCAAGACAAAGTCATAAACAGATCTTTTACTCAGTACGTCATTCGATCCATGTAATTTTAATTTATCACTGGCCGAGTGACATTTCGATCTTCCACCCCAATCAAAAAAAGGCCTCACCTGAATAAAAAGAGACTAGTTCTTGTAGAGTAGTAAATGTGTGCCTTGTAGTGACGAAGTAGCCACCATTATCAAGGCATTTGATCTTGTAGTGCTTCACATGGTCACCACGCTGCGGCTCATAGTCTTTCATAGACAAGGAGAATGCCCCTGAAAAGAAACGAAAAATCTCCTTTAGGAACACAATGCTTTCTTATTGGCAGGCCTTTTTATTAAAACAACACGTGATGGCACTAAATGCACAAACAGGATAGTGTGTTGAGGACGATTGTAGACAGTTTGACCACCACTATTCTTTATTCTGAATAAAATTAGTTAAGTGAATGCCGGGAATCGGCTACTACAGGGCTAAAATTGGACATTTTAGAATTTTTGTGAACACAAATACCACCAATAAGGTCATCAACTAGTTTCTTAATTTTCGAAGAAATTAACCTTTCTTCTTCATCCGAAGCACATGAAAAAGCAGTGAAAAATGCTTGCTACATGATCGCAGTGAACAGTGACAGTTTTCTCCTGCGAACATGTAGCAAACCTTTCGCACCGTTTTTTCATGTGCTTCTGATGAAGAAATGTTAATTTCTTCGAAAATTTAAGAGACTAGTTGATGTCGAGTCTTATTGGTGGTATTTGTGTTCACAAAAATTCTAAAATTAACTACAAGAATGTTTTTCACCCCTGCCATTCCTAACACAAGCCCAAAGAGGCCATCGTTTTTTTTAATGGTACATAGGTCGGTGAAATGATTCTATGTCGCACCTTCTTGGCCTCTGCCATGGTTTGCTCGCTGCATGTTGCTTAACTAATTGCTTGACATATTTATTATGTCCTCTTGCATACGCATATATCACGTTGGGGAAGAGGTTAAAACATTAAAAGTACATGGCCAAAAATATGATAATAAGACATGACAAACAATGGGCTTACTTGACAATTAAAACCTATTGCATACACAGCCAGGCCGAACTCAGCTGCTACAGTTTATATTCATGATGATAAATGAGTATCTCGTCCATTATTAAGGAGTTTATTTCCTACATTATTAACTAGTTTATATCCGTCAATCTTAGCAAGTTCACATCCTTCGTTATTAACGTGTTTACATCCATTCATTTTCATAATGAATTCACCGCAACACCATATACGCGTATTCACTTTATATTCCTGGATTTTACAAAATGTTTTCAGCAAAACTGAAGGAGCTGAAAGAACGTAGTAAAAAAAGATTGATCACTTTTTAATCTGTGCACTACGTAATTCTCCAGTGGGATGACACTAATGATGGGAGACATACCATTGCACATGGTACAACTGCAATACCAATTTGTGGCAACATCGGTATCACTGCATGTTAACACTGACAGTATTAACAGTGGAGATAATATACACTGTGCAGTAGGCGTAGGTGTATATTATCTAAAGTATTTAAATGCACTCTACAAACTTACCATTAAATTTAAGCACTAATTTGTTTCAATTCTCTTCTAATCCTGCAACTTAGTTTCGTTTGTGACAAGTAGGAATGAGCAACCAACCAGCGTATATGGAAAATTTTTCATAACCTGGTAACGAGGTTAGCGGAACGGTAGGAGACCAAAGAGACGGTCAAGGGAAAAAAATTACACATTAAAATAGAAACTACTGTACGAAGCTGGGAAGCTTATGGCGGGTTACCGAGACGCCAATGGAACATTTTCCATACACCCCAACCAGTGTGCGTTCATTCTTGCCAGTCATGGCATTAGTCTGTTGACGAAATCCAGTAAGACAATTTTACGCAATACTAATACACTAGTACCGTTACATGTCGTGGCATCGTGATACTGAGATACGATATTGTATTACTTAAGAAATTTTGGTTATAACCCAAATAAATAACACGATGAAACAATGTATCTGGATTATTGAAATTACATTCCAGCCAGCAATCAATATTATTTTTTACGCCATAACATTTAAGACAACCTCCTATAATCAGAAATAAGCTGAAAACGAACAGTTAGTACGAACACTGTTGGGGTGACAGCAATGGTGGAGCATAGCACAAACTCTTAGGTCGTTTTGGGTATGGGACCATTACTTAAAACGAAATAAGCACAAAATTAAATGCACATGTTTTTGAGAAAAGTGAAAATCTAAACTATTTAGCTTTGAGTAGCTTTCGTTATACAACAATAATCAACACGATTAAGTTCCCAGCCAGTTCTTTAGAAAACCGGCAACCAGTGATAACAGTGGCGATTGAAGAACATTCTAGACAAATCGAAACACACTTTCACCACCAGTACGACAATTTTGTCAGTTCACTAAAGCATCGATAATTCATTTAAATTTTTACAGAAATTTTTGTTACTGGTGGTGAAGGTGCATTTCAATTTGTTCAGAATCTTTGGGTTTAGTCCTGGTGGGGCAGTGGATACAGATAGCATCAGATTGAAACAGGGAGAAAATGAGATATTTGTGGTTTGCTTTATTTTTTTTTTTTTTTGTATAATACAACGTCAAGGAATGCACTTGAAGTATACCAAACTTTTAAGATTGACACACCGGTGTGGCAGTTAGGCAACACTGCAAGGACGATTTCTGCGTTGAGGGGATCACACCCCTTCACTATTTGGGCAGTCAACAAAATTAAATAATTTGTCTTTACCAGTTAGAAAATTAATGCATGCCATAATTTTTGTCATTGAGATATTGAACATTTAAAGTAAATCTATATATATATATATATATATATTTATATTGCTTCATGAGCAGACTGGGACCATAATTAAACAAAGCAAGCTTCAATAATGCCGGCTAATCAGCTGTACCCTGGAACAATCACCTAGAGGGCGAGTGGGTTCATGCTTGGCATGGTAGCAAAGAATAAGGGCAAGCGGCTGACAATGAGAACGGATATGCGCTCTAACAATTAAAAACAAACACAATATTGCTCCAATAATGCTGACTATTAGAGCCGAATTGATAAGTTTCAAAGTAGGTTGCGCAACAATCAATGCATGCACGATCGTTACAGCACGCTTTTCGCGTTTGGTATCAAAACAGAGAAACGGGAAATTCAGCCACACTGTGTTGCCCTCCACTGAAAAAAGACCGGAGAAGAGAATGGAGAAGAGGTGAATGGGGGCTCGAACGACGGTTTCATTTCATGCTTCCCAGTGCTCACGCATGCGGGAATCAGCTAGACCGCCCTATGTTACGCCGGGGAACAACTAGTATTACATTTTTTTCTACATGACTCAATATTTTTTTGTTGCAGACTCTCGTACAACTAAAGCAATGAAGTGAGCTCCTGCATTGATGCTGTATAATTAGAATGAATAGGTATATGAAGGAAATACAAAAATGACATGCATGTTGCAAAGAGTCAGCACACTTCAGCAAATTAAGCAAATTGTCAAATCTGGTTTAAACTTGAAATTCCTCCAAAATTTAAGCCTTTCAGATGTCCCTATGTAAGGGGGATACCTGGAATGAGTGGGATAACATGAGTGACCGAATCAGCGCCATGTTCGATACAATTTTGATGTGATAGAACTACGCTAAAATAATTTGGCTCGCAAAACCAGTGGTTGAATGGTGATTGCCACCTAGCTGTCGGTGCCAGTCCGTCCCTGTTTACAAGTTAGGTAGCAGCATGACTGGCTGCCCAATTCCGAGTAAATTTTTAAAAAATTCTTAACAAAAACTCAAGACTTGGTTGATTATGTTTGCTCCATCTGCTGTGCATACCAGGATTATCGCTCGGCAAGAATAAATCTATATTTTGATGATCCACACCAGCACTTAAGATTATCACACTGCACTAGTAAACAAGTTAAAAATACCATGAGGCAGGCTTTAAAATACTGAACCTCAGATTGCATGCAATCTTTTACTGGTTTCCAAAAAAGGTGATAACCCCATTTATAAACTTGTTCAGAGCACAAATTTTAGTATTAGAGACACGTTCTCACACAATGTAAGTACAAATTCTTCATGCAGTAAGCCAATATGATGTCTATCAATACTGTAAAATGCTACACACTATTGCGTTTTAGCGAAAGACGGAAAACCAAATGGGCTCAATCGATGTAAAATACATACGGGTTCAAACCTATTTCCATTATCTTTTCGACTTAAAATGTCCCGACTGCCCGAGACGAGAAAGGCCTCAAAGATCGAGGGTTCATTCACAATTCACGAAGTTGACATTTGAGTCCGAAGGGCAACAGCTATAGGTTTGTATTTGTATTTATTTCTTTTCTTTAGGGATCACCTGTACAGGGTAGTCCACAAAAAAATGACGACTCAACTTTTCTAGTTAGCACCCCTCAGAATCAGGATAGGACAGAAATCAAAGCTAATGAAACGGAAAGATTTCTGTCCTCTTCTGGTTCTGAGGGGTGCTAACAAGAAAAGTTGGACTTAAAAAATCTTGGGTCGTCAGTTTTTTGTGGACCACCTTGTATTTACATTTAAGTTTGCATTTGTTATTTGCCGAATTACGTACAAGCAAGCATGTGCATTTTTCACACACACTAAACGTAAAATGAAACATTTCTAACATAAATACATTAAAATATGATATTGACAAGTGAGAGAAATTCACATGCATACTGCTTTAATCTAAATTACGTGAAACCATTTTAGTTTAATTGACTTGAGACATTAGGTAAAATTCAATGTCATTACCGTAATATTTTATTTAGAATTAATATTCCGCTAATTATTATGCAAGACACTCGCAATATTAAAACCCCGTAAGTTTAGTGTACCTAGATGCAAGAATATGACAAACAAATGTTTAATTGCGAATAAAATATCAGTACTACACTAACATATTAGTACACGAAAGTTGTTCGTTAGAATTCCATCGGCTCATATCCCAAGGAAATTTAACATTACCTCAATTCCCAACACATTATTTCTATTTTAACTATCGAGTGTAATCATCTAGGTTCACTCACTATAACTTAAATGCAAAGCAGTTTTATGGTTGGAAGCCAAGAATGGGAAAAAATATATTAGTGACACATATGCATAATCAGTTTATTTCAACAGAATTCACATGCCACATCATTATCATCATCTTGTCACTAACCACTAACGTAGCAACCAAAGACCTGATGCCATCAAGCAGTTTTAGTATTTTAGTTTCCATACTAGCTATTTTAGAAACTTGGCTAGGGGCTTATGCTTGGCAAGACCTCCATTCATCATTGTTAAATAATGTTAATTTAGCCATGCACGAGAGATTAGAGGTTAAAAAGGACAAACGGGTACAAGTACATGTTAGTCTACAGAGGGATCCTCAGATTACGTGGCCACAGCACTGAGCTTTACTTACCACTATTTATACGGACTTGATAACCCCGATCATTAGCTGCAAAAGTAATGTTGATTTTATCGTTTTATGTTTTTTTTACAATGCCAGTCAGTACCATCCATGCTTTTCTTCCATAGGAAATGTTTTGTTAATCTGGATAAATATTTATATTTTAGGCACGAACTAAACCACCAATAAGATTACATCTAAGATTAGTGGAATAGGGAGCTTAAAACTGCCTTACACAAAATTGGGATTGCCAAGCAACGCAGTATTTTGCAAAAAAATAAAATCGAGTTGTTAAGCTTTAAGTTGCAACGGCTTAAGTGACATTGCACGAAACAAAGGATCTGCCCTAACGTCAGCTAAACAACAATGTGACACGCCAATATAACTTTAAAAACAAATTATAAGTACTTCTGCCAGCCAAGAAACGAATACGTTTTGCGTTATTGCAGCTTAAGTCAAAACCTTCTTTCTCCACCTTATCCCGTTCCCCTCTTTTATTCTCCAGTGTTTTCGAAAAAATTCAATAAACCACTAATGACACCAAGGAAACATTTAACTGTTAATACTAACCAGTAGTTTGTTCACTGTTTCGAATGAGGAAGGTGCCACGAGGATTCTGTGGCTGAAGCAGCATCTTCTCTGCATCTTTCCTTGCAACTTTTCCGAAAAACCAACTGAAACGAATGGTTAACAATTAAATACTGTAACAATACACAATTGACACTGCAGCCCTCACCCCGACCCTTCCCCCTAAAATACACAAGAGCATTCATAACCGGTTTACTTGTCCCCTGACAGCGAGTCACACCAATCGAGCAGCCCGGGGAGAAAGCTCACCAAAGGTCAACGAGTTACCAGATGGAGACACGGTATCGCTTGGAGAGCAGGACTGTGCCATCTTCAGATTTTTCCACTAGCGACTCGATCGCTTCATTTACAGCCCGTGAAACCTTGCCCAATAAGCCTAGCTTCCATAATCTCATTGTTTTGAAACAAAATTCCTATTATAAAGTGCATACTAAGTTAAGAAAAACATCGGCCGAAACTGTATCGTCACGCAAATAAGGTAACGTAATGCTATTTTTCGTAATCCGTAGCACATCAGAAACATTAAACTTCCAACAATTCATTGAAAGGCTTAGCTCAAACTTAAGCTCGAAGGGACGCACCAACACGGGACACCGAATGTTTACCGAGGTTTTTTCTTCTGGTTGGATTTCTTTCATCACCGTGATTTCCATCTTGAAATGTTACTTGCAAAATTTGACTTGGTTGCATGTTTCCACTTTCGGCACACCGAGTAGTGATACCCAGGTGTCTTTCTATGACTATCCATCATATCTCAAAGAGGCCAATATATACTCCCTATCAGTAAAATAACCCTAATTTGCTGAGCATCAAGAACACTACTACACTGTATCATGCCCAAAACAAACAATGATGCGGAGCCTTGTCGGATGAACATTGAACAATGATAGTGAACATGAAGCCCCTTCATAGTAAATAATTTATGTATATACTGTAGTTTGAATGCAAAATCTATTTGTGCTATAGCTGGTGGTCAGAGCCTTGATAATTTAGGCAAATTAAAAAAATATATATAGTCTAAAGTCATATCCAGTCTTCAAGGACTCATATCAACGCATTTTTTCACTACATTTCAAGCCTGGAATTATACATTTATTTCCCAGGACTTTTCCAAATTTTTAAGAATTAGTAAAAACACTGAAGGTCTAAAGCCACCTAGTTAAACTAGCTGACTATTAAATTGTTATCTTACTCTTCACTTTCCACAGTCTTCTCTCTGGCAACGTAGTTGCGAGGGATGTACCCCTCTTGCATTGTTGATGTGTGCCGGGCATGCCACCAATCAGCATCACTGGAAGAAAAGAAAATTTATACATTAACATCAATTTACCCCAAAAGTAAAACAAAGCCTAATGACTAATTTAGTCATATTTGGATCTGTTTAACACATCCCAACCTGCGTCAACTTTTTTGCAAGTCCACAATTTTTTGTTAAACAATGGTTAACTGCTAACGATAGCTTACTTTTAGCAGAAGAAATCCGATTTCCTCCACATTTTTTCCAGCCTTACGATTACTTCCTCCGAGTACATCAAACAAACTTCTTTACACAGGTTAGACCTCAGTTGCAAGGTTGGCATCGATGTCAACTGGTATGCCAAACTCCGGCAGTTAGACAATATGGACAACTTAAGCTTTTACTATAAGCCATTTTTTTTTATTAGCAAAACCAACTTGCCAAAGCAAAAAATAAGACAGAGCATTATTGTTTGTTTTATTTTGGGCATAAGTATTAATCAAAAATTAAAACGAAATAAGCACAAATTAAAGGTAAAGCATTTTCGAGGAAAGTGAAAACACCAATTAACCAGGGGTACCTGGTTAAAATTGTTTTTTATTGCTTAAACGAAAATGTATATTACCTGCTTTTTATAGCATTCACCTTTCCTAATGCAATCTCCTCTCCTGAGAAAACTTATTGGCTTCCATGCCTGGCTCGGTAGCTTATTCAACTGTGCATGCGTGACACAGCCCTCCTTTAAAAGCGTTGGCTCGAAGCTTTGCTTCATCTCTTTTCGTACCTCTCAATTGTTACTATGGTAACTCAAAAAAGGGGAGGTAGGGGATGTTGTGGTAATGTATATTTTCGTTTACGCAATAAAAACCAATTTCAACCAAGTACCCCTAGTAAATTGATGTTTCTATATGCCGATAATATGCATATAATATGCATTACCTGCTTTTTATGGCATTCAACAGACTTCGTCACCTGGCGGTGGGACCATAATAACGGGTCCCAAGCTACGAGCCAGCCAGCTGCCCCAGTATCAACGGACTCAGTGAACCCGAAGCGACGAAAATGTAGAGAGGACGGATGACTTAAGGGTCGTTTTCGTCAGTGTAAGGAGCCCATTATAACGAGGGTTCGATTTGCTCGTGAACCTCTAGCTCGTCCCAATGTAGTGTGTTAGAACTCAATGTATTCAACGGTGGCTGTTCATTGACTCTTAAAAGTGTCTCTTAAAAATGACTCTTAGAAGACCATCATGGGCGCTTTACAGGTTTAGGGGCGAAGAACAGAACAGGTAGCGAGCTGAATTCGCCTTCAGTGGAGTGAAGTGATGAGGTTACTTGAGGTCGCAATGTTAACGGAGGGATGAAGAGTGAACAACCAGGAGGGGCCTTGGGAATTGATGAGTTTGGATCTGGAAGACCCAATGATGAGAAGAAACAACGATTGGTGGTTGTCGTGGTCGTGAAATCTCCTTAGATGTCTTGTTTACACTTCCTCTTGAGTTACCTAGTTGCATCCTAGTTCAGCATCCTAGTCAGCATCCTAGTTGCATCATCGACCAAGAATGCTTTTCCCCCTGAAGCATTCTTGGTCGATGATGCAAATGGATGCTGAAGTCCGGTGAAGGTCAGGACGAATTCTATGTTAATAGTTGGAAGGCAAACATGATTCTGTTCACGGAAGTACAATAAAGATAGGTCGTTTATAGATAAGATGAAATGAGAACGGAGGAGCCTCTTGCGAACCAGATATTTGGCTGAGATTGGGACCACAATGTGACCTAGTTAGTACTTGAAAGGATGTGAAAATTTACTTTGCAAGTTTAAAAGAGAAGGGTGGAGCGATAATAATTGTTCGGGACGAGCACCTGCTGGTTACTCTCGGCACAGTGTAGGGCGCCCAATGTACGAGGCGTGTATTGTTTGAAACTGCATCGCGGAACATACCAGCAACAGCAGGGCCGTGAAGGTGAAAGTGTCAATTGGTGGGGAGCCAACGCCGCAAACCGAGGTATAGGAGATGTTAAATGACCGATTGTCCTGATAAGGAAGTGGGTAGCATGAAGATGCCTGGAGGATGACGAGGCTGTACCAGTCGGCAACAAACAGTATGGCCATGAACTAGGGAAACGTGGCCCGGTCCAAGGTTGTGAACTGCTAAATACGGTCTGTGTTCGAAGCGAAAAGGCCGAACGGCACTAGAATATGGTCGTGCTGAGCATCCTAGGGCCGGCCGCGGGGCAGAATAGTCGCCGAGGCCACCTGAACAAGAAAAAACTGGACCGATGCAATGTTGTCAAGATAAACACGGTAGTTGCTGTTGTTCCATCAAACATCGGTTCAGCGTCATCGTGCTAGGAGTGAGGGGCCGCTGTGGTGAAACGAGGCAGGGAAAACCATCCCTGATCCGCGTACGACCCGGACCAGGCCGCGGTACAAGGAAAAGGTGGTACAACAAGCACACCCTGACCAATAATATGAGAATGGCACAAGTAGAGCGACCGCTAGCTGTTGTGAAAAGCGAACAACCGCTATGAAACTAGGAGAGAGAGCAGCGTTCCCTTCCTTTTCTTCATTTTGGAAATGCTAAGGCGGACTAACTGGTAACAGAGGCAAAAGGTGAATCTCATAAGGCAACAGAGAATGGTTTGGCTGTCTGTGTGATGATTCGTTGGTGAAGGCGAGTAACTTGCGACGCCAGAGAGGTGTTGTCCATACGGAGATCGTTAGATTACACTGAGAGCACATGGACCGCAGTCCAAACGGTCGCAATGTTAAAGTCCAGGCTAGCAAGATTATCAGATGATAACTGCAATCCCGAAGAAGTGCTGCTCATAAGAGCTGTGACCGGAAAGAACAATGACTTGGAAGTGGAGGTAGATGATGGAGAGAGTTTCTTCGTGGTGAGAGAGTGAGGGAAAGACGAACGCGGGCCATGGGGCCGGTGAATGAGATGGATACGGGCGTATGACCGAAGGCAATACCTCAGTAACCTTGAATGAGGATGGTCGAACAGGGTCAGTCATTGAGGGGACGCTAGAAGAGACATGTGCAGAGCCGAGCGCGGTTGGAGCTGAAGCTCAGTAGAGATCCTCACAGTGCGCCCTAGCTTTGCTGGAAAGTGCAGCTGATGACCAGGGGCGGATCCAGAATTCAGTTAAGGGGGTGCTCTGTCAAATTTTTCATACAAAAATGTATTTTGTGCCCTACAGGTCTTACCTCCCCGACTCGTTTTTAATAATGAAACACAATCACACAGTCAAATGCCCTGTTCTCTCCTTTCCCTTTTAAAATTTATAATAAAAAATCCAAAAATCATAAAAAGCCCAATTTTACCTGGATGGGATTGCGTAAGGGGGAAAAATGCACTACCAGTAAATTTCTTGCATTCAGTTCCTGGATGCCTGTTACCCTGAAGGAAATAAAAAACGTAGATACGCCCAGTTCGCACACCCACTGAGCATGCATAGCGTGCGCAGGCCTCCTATAAATGGCGCTGGGACAGCGGCTGTCATCTCTTTTCCTCTCGATATGTCACGATTGGTGGCTCAAGAGAGGAGGTTGGGTGGGAGATTTACTGTCAGGTAGTGTATTTTCCCCCCTTAGGCAATAGAAACCAATTTTGACCTCCCATCCAGGTAAAATTGGGCTTTCAAGTTGCTGGGGAAGAAAAAATACACTACCTGTAAATTTCTTGCATTACAGATGACCTCGTCATTTAGGTGGCGGGCACCATCTTGATGAGTTCCCAAAGGTGCGAACTGGGTCTCCAGTGGCTCGTTGATCTTTTTTTTTTTTTTACCGAGTGGCCAGGTGATGTTTGCGTGAAGCCATCAAGTGGGGTAGGGTCCGAGTTGCTGAATTGGGTCAGCAGATGGACAGGGTTTCCTCCGACTGATTGATACATTTATTTATGTTTTTTTTTTTATAAGATCATGAAAGAATGAAGAAGGGTTTACCTTGAGAGGTGATGGGTTCTTTTTCCGCAGGTTTACTTGGTTGATCAGTTTTCCTTGAGGGGCTAGTAATGGAGTTCATCAAATATGTTGATTGGGGAACAACAGAAGTTTAATGATCACGTTGGGTTTTATTGATTTTTCACTTATGGATGTGAGATGAGAATATTTATGGTTGGAACTTTGCAGAGGGGTCTTGTAGCTTCGTCGAATGAGAAGTGGTTAAAGGTTCAATGTATCGAAGTTTTCATGTAGAGAGAAATGGTTGATTGAGCTTAAAGAGTTCCTAGAATGAGCAAACAGAAACGGTCAAGAGTTAAAAGTTTAAGAGAGCCCATTCCGGAAGGAGACGCGGAAACTTTAGAAACATGCAACGAAGGAGAAGCTGTACCCTTCTGCACAGGAACGGCAGTATGTGCATAGAAGAGTGCGTGTCCAAGTGTTCGAAACGAATCACATTTCGGGTTTCGATGGTGTAAATTGTCCCATTGCCAGACCTGTCGGGCTATGTATTGTTCTTCCGTCATGGCTTGGTTGACTCTGATCCATTCTTAGGAAATTGATGCCTGTTGACGACGAATGTTTTCAGGTAGAGAACAGGGTTGGAGGTTTGTTGATGTTGAGATCGGACGTGGCTCGTAGCTTACTATGTGATCACCGACACGGACTTGGACAAGCGGAGTACGATTTTGAGTTTGGGTTTCTTTGTCCAGCGTTAAAGGCTTGGGTCTTGTGGGAACACAGAGTGGTGGTTGGGGGTGATGGATTTTGAAAATTGGTCTTCTTCCAGTGAGTGGAAGGGGTAAGTCTGAGGAACTTGGCGTCCGCCAATTCGACCCTACGACAAAGTTTGGTGTTGCTTTCTAATAAATTGGCTATGTTGGTTCGCTGTGCTTTGATGATCTTCTCAGCGCTTGAGATTTTGGCTTTAGCGGCAGCAAATTCCGTGGAAATTGGAGTGCAGTTTTTTCTTAGCCTTGTCATTTTTTTTTGTTGAGGTCGAGTTTGTGTTGGATTACTCCTAGAAGAAAAGCGGGGTTTTCGAAGCGGGTTGGTTTGGGTTTTTTTCTGGTGTGTACGTCGAGACCCTGAGAGATGACTGTCGAGGGAGGTTGGACGGAAGAGTACGAAGGTTGGATTCCTTTTTCAGATGGTGCTGTCGAAGAGAGAGTTGGTTTTGGAGTGATTCCGGAAAGAGGTGTGGTGGTCTTGTTCACAGTTGGGGCGGCTGTTGATGGCAAAGGGTGGGGTTGATGCCTTGGTCGATTGTTGTCGTTGCAGGAGATTTTGAGGTTGACTTTTCACGTTAATTCTGTTCTTTTTTCTGCCGAGAGCGTTTAGCTGCGGCCGAGTTTTTCTTCACAATGATGGCCCAGTCATGTGGGAGGATCTGTTTGCATACGGTGCAAGGGTCCGTGTAGTAAATGCTGGACCTATGATTCTGGCAGGATGGATGTGGATTGTAACGTTTGATCTTCGATAAAATCGGAGCATAGTTGCAAGTGTCGGGCTTCCAGGAGTGACGTGTTGGTTGATTTTCTACCACGTGTGCATGCCATTGTCTTGGCGGACATGATGAAAAGGGCGGGTGCGGGAAGCAGTTCACAACGTTGAGCGTTTTGGCGGGAAAACGGGAGGGCGAGTTTAAGCGAGCTTGGGGAGGGGTAAAAGGTTGAGCGCCTCCAAGTTCAGCAAGATGGCGGATGGCGTGAACGTGCAGTGGTGCACTAGCGACGGAGTAGTAGGGATCAGGATTTTGAGTGTTAAAAACATAGGATGAGTTGATTGAAAAGAAGAGCCAGAGGACATAATTGACGATTGAAGAAAAGGCCAGCAAACGGAGGTTGTGAAAGGGACCTCGAGTGGCGAGAGCTGGTAGATGCAGAATGGTGAGTGAGTCAGCCTGAGATTGGGGACGTAAACAGAACCAATCCAAGGATGGGCCGATTAGCGGTCAGGCCAGAGGGGCGATGAACAGGCTCGTGGGCAAACGACAAACGGGCCCGTGAACGGAGAACGGCAAATGGGCATGAGGTGGTTGATGTGAACGAGGTTGCAAACGGAAGGCGAACGGTCCCACGATTGGAAGTTGACGAGCGGATGGAGCCTTCTGCGGTGGGTGTTGGACGGTGAACGGGTCCGTGGGTTTACAGGAATCAGTGAACGATGAGGCGGTTAACAAGGGTGAAGATGAACAGGGTCGGCGAAAGGGGTTGATTCCAATAAGGGTTGAGAGGCGACGATAGTTGTGGAAGGATTCCGGTCATTTCAGGTGGTTGCATATCAGAGTGCGACATGGCCCGATGCAGCGTTGGTTGATGGTCGAGCAGGATCGGTGTTCTTCAGCATGGTGCCAATAAAAGAAGAGGCTGGGTCGAGACAACCAGTGGTTGAGGTGATCCAGCAGTGAACCATTGTGGAGGAGCTCGAAGATAGTCATGTTGGGCACACACTTGGACAGAAAACTGTTGCCAGCGGACGGAGGATGAAAATCATCGTAGAGTCGGGATGTTGAGCATTGGTTTGCTGGGAGGCGCAGCGTGGGTGACCGTCAGTCGTGGGGTGAATGGTGCAGCAAACGACGACGAACGGATGGAGAAAAGGAGACTTGCGATGTACAGGTTGTCTTCTTACGAATCAGGAAGGGAGGAACAGAGAACGAAGAAACGATCGAACGAGTAACCAATTCCTTGTAGGGATGATCGGTGAGTGACCGCACGAACAAGCGCAACCGAACGAGTCTTCATAATGGTGGTGGGCGAACGAGGAACAGTATCGAGTGGTGGAGATGCGAGCGGTGAACAAGCTAGCGAACAGCGGCCAAGAGAGGGAACAGGCTTGGACTTGAAACGTGGACGATGAACGGCTCCGAGGTGGGTTCCATGAGTTGGTGAGTGGTTGATGAGACAACGAACGGAGGAAAAGAACTAACGAGGAAACGGGTTGCAGACAACAGATCAATAATGAGTGAGAGGACGAACGGCTTGCGAACGCGAAGGGGGCTTGCGAACAACCAACGGGCATGCGAATGGTGAATGGGCTTGGAAACGATGAACGGACCTGTAAACGTCGAACGGCTTGGGAGCGATAAACGGGCTTGCGAACGACGAACGGTTTTGCAACGACAAGCGGGCTTGTGAAAACCGAACGGTCTTGCGAACAATGAACGGGCTTGCGAACGATGAACGGGCTTGCGAACGACGAACGGGCTTGCGAATGACGAACGGGCGTGCAGACGGCAATGGGCTTGTAAACGTCGACCGGGTCTGCGAATGATGAACGGCTTGCGAATGACGAACGGGAGTGCGAACGACAAATAAGCTTGTGAACGACGAACGGGCTTGCGAACGATGAACAGGTCAGCAAACGAAGAACAGGTCAGCGAACGACGAACGGGCCTCAAAGGCCCTAGAAGTAGAGGTGGGGTCAACGGACCTGTAACGAGGAACGAGTAAGAAGGCCTCTCAATGATGAGAAGCCAGAACGGTCCAACAATGACAGCAAGAAGCGTGCAGTGACAAACGGCTGGGTGACGGCAGAGTGTTGCCCAGATGTCGGGAGGAACGGCGAACGGTGCGATGAGCTTCAAAGATCGGCGAACAAGATGGCGGCGACCTGACAGTGCGTGGAGGAAAAGAGATGGCAGCCGGCTCGTCCGAGCGCCATTTATAGGAAGTGAGTGTGCGAACTGGGCGTATCTACGTTTTTATTTCCTCCAGGGTAACAGCTATCCAGGAACTAGAGCTGGGCGATAATGCGATTATTTCGATATTATATTATCGCGATATACACCACACGCGATAGTGTTATCGCAATGCTTTTCATTTATTGCGATCATCACAGTTTCGAGCTCATTTTGTGTGGTTCACATCGGGGCGCAACATTGTCGATAATTTCGCTAAACATTGACCGATTTTGATGTTCAAGTACACCATTTTAATCTTTTTTTCGTCAGTTTTCCAATGGTGCAAACCACAAGTCTCTAGCTGTACCTGTTCTGAAGTTATAGCTAATAAACCATTTAACTTACATTTTTAAACAAGCATGTCCTCTAAAAAAAATTTGCTTCTCAATGCTAATTTTAACAGGACTAATACTACAAAGTGATTGTCTGTTGATTAATTAATATCAATATTTTTACATCGTAACAGGTCACCTAATTATGCAGAAAATGTTAGGATTGTGTACACTTTTTTTTAGGTAAGGTGTTTCTCCGAGTTGCTTATCTGCGAGTGCGGCTTATGTGGCATTTCAAATACTTCAAATATTTGAAAGTGTTTAATTATTTTGAACGAATAAGTTTTGTTTTAACACTACGTTAACTGGGACTATGATGCATGTACATTTAGGCATAGAAGTAGTATACTAGGACTAAACATGTACAGTTAGCAAGCTTAATGCAAGAGTACTGCTGTTATGACCATATTGATCAATAAGGACAGCTTGGCCTACATAATGAGAAATATCGCATATCAAGGTGCTGCAGTAATCGCATAGTGGAAATTTCATTATCGCCCATTGCTTCCAGGAACTGAATGCAAGAAATTATCAGGTAGTGTATTATTCCTTCCCCGGCATCTAGAAAGAATATTTTTTGGCAGGAAGGGGTAGGGGGGAGGGGAACCTGCCGCACCAACCGCTCATGCTAAATCCGCCACTGCTGATGACAGTAGGGACAGCCTGGTCAAAGGCAAGGAACCACCTGTAGGTTGGTTAGTTTTCGTTTGGGGTTGATGATTAGTTTTCCCTGAAGCGGTTGCTGGGGTAATGATGCGACTGGGTTGAGACACGACGACTGTCGGAAAGACGATCTGCGGGGTGTCCTCTAGTAGAGGAGACAGCTCGACTGAGGAAGCCGTCGAGGTGGCCGACCAGGCTTTCGCATGTGAGGCAGAAGTTAGGCGGTACCAGACTAGTTTGCAGGCCTTCTGAGCCGAACGGATCCTGGGTTGTTTTTGATAGACTTCAATCAAGACCCAGTCCTCTTATTACGGCATTGCAAGTGATGTATGGATGTGTGTAATAATCGCAAGATCTGTGCTTTTGACAAACCTGGGTATCTACACCGTTCGGGGCTTGGTGGATGCGGACGACACAAATAGATATTCATACGGAAGTCAAAAGCATTGTCCAGGACGGAAATGGTGAGGACAGGGTGGAGGAACGATCGCCGAAAATCAGTCGGTTTGAAGGACACCAACTGGGAAGACGAACGGCTCGAGAGTTAATCTGTGATGTCAGTATTCCGACGAGGGTCTTTCAACCGGAGTAGAGGATGGATAGGTGAATATTAGAGTAAGCTAGTATGGAAGTTGTTTAGTACAAGGGTCGTTCCAGGCTGTAGGTCGGAGAATTACCTAGTGACCAATAAAACAAAGAGGGGTCTGATGGACGCCACAACTGCTCCCCGCCCTTCTCCATCTTGCCTGGTTTACCATGAAAGGAGTGATGGGTGAGACGACCGTAAGGAGTTGACGAAGCAACAAATGGCAGGCCGTGTGACAGGCGACCATTTATGGTTAACGTTCACCGCTGTTTGTCTTGTTTTCTGTTTTATTATCATTGTAAAAGTGAGGCAGTAGGCGTGAAGAGCGACCGCAAACGGTGGACGTCAGCTCCAAGTAAGGGCGAAGTTGAAGGCCCGAGTGACGACCAGGTGCCATGAGGTGTGATGTAGA
Source organism: Lithobius niger (assembly GCA_023313725.1). NCBI lineage: Eukaryota > Metazoa > Arthropoda > Chilopoda > Lithobiomorpha > Lithobiidae > Lithobius > Lithobius niger. The sequence continues at coordinate 18,874 of JAHWFP010138911.1, forward strand.
ACAGAGTCAAGTTATGTCCTTATGTGGTAAAAGAAAGAGGACGCCAGTGTTTCTAGCAGGGCGACCACTAGGTGGAAGACCGGCCCAAGGCATCAAGATGCATAAAATTATGAAAAGTCGTCAGGCAAGGTAGTTGTGACAGAAGCAGCGGTCGTGTTGTAAGGCCGAACTGAATGAATGATCAATGTCAAGATCCGTGTTGTCATAGGGTACGTACACAAGCAGGCCTTCGCAATCGCCAGGGGAGAGCAACCGGCGAGGGCCATCCAAATCGTCAGGCGCGTCTGGTCAAACGGGCGCACCATTTCACAAACGGAGGAAGGGGTCGGTAGTCCGTAAACACCACTGGGGCCCCGCAAGCTCTAGGCAGTTTCAGACAAAAGCAGCGGTCGGCCTGGAAGAACGAATTGAAGGGACGTCTAAGGGGAAATGTTGGTCCATCAGCAGGATAGGAGACGGCTTGGCTGCCTTAGTACTGTGGTCGTTGACCGACGAACAATAAGGAACTGCAGGTTACGACGACAGATCACAGTCGTCCTATAGATTGAAGGAAAGGGCATCCAAGGTGCGAATCCTGGTTCGTCCGCAGGACAGGAGGAAGACAAAATACTGCGGTTGGTGACCGATGAAATGACGAACCAAGTGAGAACTACTGGTTAGGAGCTACACCTAACTTGGTGCGGGTGCAGGGCCGTTTTTGAGAGCAGAGGTTGGTCATGGAGGGGGAATAAAAGCAGAAGGTGACGAGGGTCACAGCTTGAGCGGTCGGTAGGGCGAGTGCTGTAGGAGATGGAACCGGTAGTCGATGAGACAGCGAAGGTCGTGGTCACTGTTAAATATCGGGTGTCGAGGGGTGAGCCTCGCAACATGGGACATGTTAAGTAGCCGTCATTTTGAGCACTACAATAGATCGAGCCAGCAGCTAGCAAGCGGACAGACTGGCTGTAGATGAAGCAGCGAGGGTCGTCTTTGCTGTTGAAAATCCGGTGACAAGAGGGAGCCCGGTCACATGGGATAAGTTAAGTAGTGGTCGTTTCGATTGCTACCCCTTAGGTTGCTGAAGAACCGACACTGTGATTCGTTTTCTTGTAGGAGGGTCATGGAAAACACCCCTAAAATCCTTAGATGGTGAGTGGCGTCGTAATCGCTCGAACCAGCACCTTTCGTGGTGTGCCTTTGGCACAAAGCACCGGCAACTGGATGAGAAAGAAGAGACCGCAGCAGCTCGGACCACAGTATTTTAACCCCTTACTCGAGTCCATGACGACTAGGTGGGCGCTCAAGGTGAACCAATGAAAAGGGCGGTCGCAAGTAGACCAAGGCGACCGCTAGGAGAAAACGACTGACAAGCGCCATGCGAATCGTCAGGCACCTCTGGTCACACGGGCGCACTGTTTTAACAGACGGAAAGAAGATTCGGTAGTCCGTGACCACCACTAGGGCGTCCGAAATATCCAGGCAGCATGGTCAAGATGGACAGAGAAGTCGTCGCCTCGAATGTGACCCACTCCAACGATGACCAAAGTTCAGAAGAGTCCAATGCCCTGGTGCGGTCGCACTGAATCCACAATGGTTCTTCTTGAAAAGCCAGGGAGATCAACTACGTCGCGTGGCGGCCCAGAGAAAAGAGGTGAAGAGGTGATCGAAGCAAGGCTCCAAGCCAACACTTATAGGAGGGCTGCATCACGCATACGCAGCCAGTAGGATAAGCTACAGAGCCTGGCAGGAAAGCCAACAAGTTTTTTCAGGGAGGAAATTGCATTAGGAGAGGGGAATGCTATAAAAAGCAGGTAATGTAGATTTCGCCGGCATATAAAAAATTGGGTTATGTATTGTTTTTCTTCTTTAGGCACAATTAGTAACATTTACTTGCGCACTGAGCTAGAAAACAAAAGAGGGAAACGCTGGAAAGAAACTGCTCTTACTATAGTAGCTGACCAGTTTTGTAGTCCTACTGTCTTGATAACCATGTTACCAGGTTAACAAACTTTCTGAATGTATGGCTATAAATATATTTTAAACGGCTAGAGTAGTGTACCTTATGCATGTCACATGCCGAATTCAGTTTGTGCGCTTAATCGTTTAAACTATATTAGATTACTCCCTCGTGGATCCATTCCTATGAGAGCCCCTCAAGACTTCCGCTTCAGTATCGAGACTCCGAGCCACGGAGTGCATTCAACAATGACTGCAGTGGTCATATGGTAAGGAGGCACGTCACTTGATATTGTTCAGTGTAAACCCTACTGTTGTGTTGTACTGCCAACCCTACCGCTACGTAACATCTTAAATACAAAAGCGTACTAATCGGGTTTTACCACACTTTTAAGACCTGTAGAGAGGGATAAGTTGGCTGCAAAACTCTTACGACCCTTTAACCTTAAATATTTGACCAAAAATGTTTTGAACAAGCCTGAAAAACGTTTACAGCATTAAGTGCAATCATCGTGCAGTCTTACCTGTCATTGAGAATGATGAGGCGATCCCCTTTTCGAAAGCTAAGGTCTCCCACATCTCTTGCATTGTAGTTGTACAAGGCAACAACCACCTTGCCACCTGAAAATACACAGTTGAACTTTTAAGGGCCAGTAATAATGACACCATTGGAAATTTGATTAGCAATGAATAAACCAATAAAGACACAAATAAACATGGAGAGCTTGCAATAACTTTTCATTATTGTACCAAGAAGCTTCCTTATAACCTGGATGCAAAGATTTCAGGCAATTTAAGACTGAGACAAGTTATTCTGGGCAGAAAAATAAAGAACACCGACCAAATTAAGGTTTTTAGAAAAACAGATTAAAGAAGGAAGACCAGAAATTACAACAAACAACAAAATTTCTTAGAACAAAGTTTATCATAATATGCAATTCATTCGTTGCGTGTAAATGTGATAAGTGATGTTACACCTTGTGTTTACACTGAGTTATATTAAATAAATACAGAGGCCGTGTCAGTATGGCAGAGCAGTAGGACTTTGGCCTTTCGTTTTAAAGGTCGTGGGTTCGATCCTCGCTCAGGTAATCTGACATACAAGTCCAAAAGGCGCAAAGTAAATAGGTTTTTATCTGTGTTTATCTGACTCTTGTTGAGTGGTCGGCTTTCCGTCCTGCTTAATGGTTATATTAAACTTGGGAAATGTTAGTATTGCCTAGTTTGCAGTACTAAAAAGGAAAATATTTTTTTTGTACCCAAATCCTTGAATTAACATTTCACGGAAATCGATGAAAGTTGAAAAGTCTGTCCCAATTGTGCATGAACAAGTCAGATAGTAATTTGTACCCCCCCCCCCCCTTTATGATAAATTGGCCCTAAAATTGTTTTCCAGATACTAAAGAAACCAAAAAAGTAAGTAGAAACAACAAGAAAAGAAAAGAAAGTTGGAATATTTACATTTTTTAACTTTATACAGTTATGTCAAAGAGGGCAATGACAATTTTGGTAAGTTCCTAGGACCTTTTACATAATACGCAATCGACATGCGCAGTAGAATTTCCCGAGCTCTCTTTCCGAATGCACAAGAGTGGGATGAGGCCAGGCTAGCACCCGACCGCCACTCGGGTCCAGTTGTGCTAACAGTCCGCAAACCCAGTCACTTAAACCACAGAAAAATGTAACTGAATAACCTTATATCCAACATAAATTATAATAATTTAAGTACAAGATTGAAAATAGTTCTACAAAAAAAAATAAGGCAAAAGAAGGAAGACTGTAGGCTGGTGTCAATGTGTCCTAGGTTTAGACAGGTGGCAATGTTTGTTGATTAATGTAACGTTATATTCACAGATAGGTTTTAGCAAGCGATGACTCTTAAGTTCTATGAAGGTGACGGAATTTACGCACATCTGATCCTCATTCAGTTTTAGTGTTACTACTATGAAATAGTTTTACAGACTGGACCTCCATTCAAGCAGTTGCTGCATATTGAAACAGCAGTTTTAAATGGAACAATTTAAAGTGTTTCTTTGGTAGTAAGCAGACTAATCAAACAAGCTATACAGGGCTGGAAAAAGTCCCGTATCCTGGTATCTAGGATATAGGGAAGGTCGAGATGTTAGTGGGAAGCTTACGAGTTGAAAAAAAATCCTTATCTGCTGGCATTTGCATTGCCTAGCCATCCACCCATCATCCAGTTTCCCAAAAAATGGTCTCATTTATGTAGTTTCAGAATTTTAAAAGCCACTTGCTTGTAACAGGCAAGTGATTAGCTTAAATGGTTTACATTTCGTTTAAACACAAACAGGGATCGACCGATACAGATATACCGATCTTTAAAAAAAGTCAATGGGTCAGAAAGTCAAACGCATACTTTATCATTATGAAACTGGTGTGCAAGAAAATTAAATTTCTAATTTTTTTTTCTCAGTGGTGGCAGATCCGTAAAAGTACCTTCGACTAAAAAAAAAAAAAACCCATAGTACACTGCAGATAGGCCTAATCCCAAGAAGCCCTGCCGTGATTCTGGCAATGCACACACGTTGAATTCACTAAGCTGCTGTTCAGATGACGATATGGGTTACAAGTGATGCTATGCAGGAAAGGTTTCTCACAAGCTAGGTGGAGTATACTCCACTATAGCCAGCGTGCACGGAAGTTGGTCGATCGGCTAAAATATCGGTAAATAAACACCGATACAGATCCGATACCGATACACAAAAAATACCGATAATATCTGTAAATACCGATACCGATTTTAATATCGGTCTATCCCTAAACACAAAAAGGAAATGCCAACGTAAGTCGTTTTAATAGCCGCATAGAGCATAGACAATGGTTACTGTCCTCCCTGCTATACGATTGGGCACAATCAACTCTCTGAAGTCACGAATGTCCTTGAAATTGTAGGAATGACCAGAGCTTTGAAAGGTTCCGTCTATTGACAAAAAAGTTCCGTTTGCTATTGACAGTAACGAACAAATTTTTTAATAAGTAAAACAAAAATTGCTAATCAAAATTTTGAATATGCTGTATAAGTTTGATTTCATTTTGCGTCCCAGTTTAGCTAATCAATTTTTATGTGCCCAATATTACCGCTATTATTTTCTATTGGGGTGGGAAGGTTAATATAAGATACCAGGAAGATTGGAACTTTTTCCACACCTGAAGCTATTCAACACACAAAACTAGCTAAAAATATGACAACCCTTTATCCCCTTAGCTAGAATGACAAGATTACGATTTGGGCAGACAAAATTCAAGTATGCTGAAGAAGCATACCTCATCCTTCCAAATCCACTATCCAGCCCCAAAAGTAACGAGAAACGATGCTACCAATTGGGGTTGATTTAGTTCTATAACCTGTGTTTAATTTACAATGACGTAGGTGTTCAGTTAAAAATCAGCAATTTAAAAATTTAGCAGTTTTTACTTCAAACAGTACTTTTGAGATAAAAAAAACATGCATGCAAACCTCCGTTTCGAAAGTGTCAACAAAAAAAACGGAAGCCTCTACACGACGAAACAAATATTAGTGCTCATAGGCCTAAGCATGCTTTCCAGGATGTATAACAGGCCTCCCACGCAGAAATCGCACATTTTTGGTAGTTCAGAAATCACAAGGAAAGGCGTAAACCATTTATCATTTTATTTTTGGTAAATAGTGTACACCTTTCCTTGTGAACACCAAACGTTCCTGCATTTTAAATACTAAAAATTAAAAGTTCTCTCTATCCAACCATCCTGCACTTTTCAGGCTGGTCTTACATTGCAAGGCTTACATCGATAATTACTTTTATGCCGTAGTTTCATTCTAAATGTCGTGAGACTCAAAAAAGCTCACAGAATTTAGCTACCTGGGATATAAAACGTTTCGTGACCCAGCTGATAAATAAATCCAATCATCCTGCACACTTCACTACGGTAAAAGAATTTAGCAAAATGTGTGAAATGATGAACTAAAATCAACTACCACCCTTTCCTACGAGTTTGTTAATGCTCACTATAATATATGGTCAGGAATTTAGCCTAGAAACAATCAATGCAGTTACATATTTCTATCATTTATAGTTTGTGAACAAAAATGGAAAACACAAATCCGTTCTCGGTTACCTAACAGAATTTGACAAACTGATAAAAAAAACAAATGAAACATCGTAAAGAAAGGTACAAACTGAAGTACAAGACACACTGAAAAAATGCAACATTCTCAAATGACATTCAGAACCAAAAAGATAATGCGTGCACTGCTAGGGGGACAAGATATCTTACCGTAAAAATAGAATCGGTTCCTAAACAAGGCTGCATTGAGGGGGAAAACGAAATAATTACTAGATCAGTACGGGTGGGCTCTGATGCGCTTATACAAAATAAAAGCATGTAAAACATTCAAACATTGGGATCTGCCTAGTCCAGATAATGCTTGGTGGGAAACACAAAAAAAAAGTAAAAACTTCTGTGTAACTTGTCAAGGAACAGCATGACAAATTTAGCAGCTGTTTGAATATAGCACAACTTTATATAATACAATCTAGTAACACTGATGAATGTACGTATTACTAGAAAGGTATTGTTTTAAACAACATGTCGCTGTCTACCGTAGAGCCATATCAATTCAAGAAAGAGCATTGCAGTTTTTCTTGGTAGGCCTAAAGAACAAATTCGTGCCAGAGCCTACAAGCTCACTTCAAATAAAGCGATCGACTTATAACTTCTCTTGATAAAACTGCTTTTATATACTAAGCATACAAAGTTGCAAATACATTCATTGATTACATACTGTCCTTGAAGGAGTGCCAAAAGTGTAGCTCATATGAAATTAAAACACCATACTGAATGAGGCAATGAAGAAGTCACATTGCACAGTCAGTTTTTTGTACAAATGTATTTTCTTTCTAGTATAAAAATAATACAGATGCAAAACTAGTTCCGTTGCCTTCTGGACTTATACGTCAAGACTACCTGTAGGAATTGAACCCCGGCCTTTGAGACCAAAGGCTAAATTTTACTGCTCTGCAATACTGACACAGCCTTTGGTTCAGAGGCCAACGGTTCAATTCCCCGAGTAGAAAATGAACCCTTGACCTTTGAGACCAAATGCCAAAGCCTTATCGCTCAAGCAATACTGACATAGCCTTTGGTCTCAGAAGGTTTGGGGACTCAATTCCCATTCCAACTGTCTAAGATCTAAGTCCAAAAGGCAGCAGAAATAGCATCTGCATTAATTTATCAGTAATTGAGCCGATTTGACTATCCAGCCTGTTTGACAGTAGAAAATTCAAGCTATCTGTAAAGGTTAGCTGTCAATAAAGTCCGAATGCTCATTCGAGGAAATAGGCTATGGTTTTTGCGTAAAATGTATTCTTATGGTTGTTGTAAAAGTATAGATACATCTAAATTGTACCTTCACATGGTGTGGAGTCCATAGTTGCTTCGTAGTCACACAGTAATATAAGGCTAGCATAACATCCTCAGCGATAAATTTTCAACAAGCCAAGACACATGTTCGAAAATGGCAAGCGATGGCTTGCTGAAAATGTATGGCGAGGATTTTATACTACTTCTCTTCTATTACCGTGTGACTACGAAGCAACTATGGATACATCCAAATACTCTTGTTATGCCATACAACTTAGAATACAGACCCATGCTCAACTAGCCATATGAAAGTTTTGAGCAGGGTCAGAAGTTTTTTGTTTTTTTTATTACTGCATTGCCTATATTGAAGTGCGCAATTACTACTCAAGAGAAATAACAAAATTTGTAATACTAGCAGATTATTTGGACTAGGACAAATATTAACCATTCAGCCAAAGCAAGATCCAACAGCAAAAATTTACAAGTGAAGAATCATACCGGAAAAAAAAAACCCACACACACCACACATACGCACCTCGATCTATATTTAAAAAAAAAAAAAAAAAAAAAGAGAAAAAAAAAAGCTGCTGAAAGAGTAAGAATTGCAAAAATAAGCTAGGGAACATGCAGGTTTTAGTAAACTCGCACAACGAACTACGCATGCAATAACGTGTCATTCATAGAAACGGCACAGACATCGCTGAAAACCACCTACGTTAAGTGCAAAATACAATTAGCACACCAATTCAAACTCTCTAGAAGTAATTTTCAGAAAGCTTTTCTTGGTCCGTGCATAGCTTATGGGTAATGCAGTGGTTTTTTTTTTTAATATCAATTAGCCTTAAGAGGTGTTTTTTTTTTTTAGTAAAGGCGCCATCACTGCTGCATTCTAATAAACTCATCACTAGAAAAGGTTGCAGTACATACAGCAGGAAATTGGGTTACACTGAAAGTTTACGTGGTGACGTAAACTACAATACATTTATGGAACTCTACTGAGAAAGGTTAGTTACTGTGGTAAGATGTGATGTGCTGAATTTAACTGTAAACAAAAACACAAAAATTGTATAAAGCTAAAACCTTTTACATTAGCGAAACTATTCAAACTAGTAGTAGTCCTCCGAATATATTTACAACTTTGCACACGTATTACCCACATGCCATGGCAGCTAAAAAAAAAATAAATACAATCTTTTTGTGATGCCAAGCATGGTTATGATTTCAGCTCCGAGTTGAGAATGTGTAGTGACTTCATACTAGCAATGAAACATTTTTATGTCTTGAAGGAAAAAGCATGCAACACCACTTAAAAAATCTACTTCTTTTCACTTATCTTAATTAGGGCTGACGGTAGTAACTCCGCATCTAATTTTAGTAAGGCCACTGTATTGCCTCGTTGGAAAGAGCAATCGCTACCTTTAAAACGAGCCAAGATACTTTCCTATCTCATAATTAGGGACAGGAGCAGGAGCTGTGTGAGGTTAAAATTTGAGATTTAAAACTGCAGTCCGCGGCTTTAGTTTGTAAGGTCCCTCAGATTATAACAAATTTAGAATGTTTCTACACAGTGTGTTTTTTATGTGCACCCTATAGAACACGAATATAAAATTAAAACTGTCCAATAGCCCAATGCACTACAGTCAATTCTGCAATTTTAAGAAGTGTTACCTGCTCTGTGCTGTTGTAACTGAGTATGTGCTATCTTTCGAAGAAGTAGTAAAACCAGGTTACAATGTTCATAAGATTATCTAGGTATGAGAAACTGTATTGGAAGACCTGCATGCGGGGCTACCCCAATTGGTATTGGCAAAAGTGTTTAATTTGCAACCTCGGTTAATTTACATTCTCGATTTTTGTTTGCAAGTTCAGTCAGGCTGAAATCCGCCCTCAACCACACTGAACATTTAAAAAACAGTCAATGGAAAAAAATGGGCCAGCAGTTCCTATTTTTGTCGCACAAAACTGCATTTAATGCACCCAAATTTTCATTTGCAATACACAATGGTAGGCACTCTCAAATAGACACAAAAAACGATAAAAACTATGGAAATTACTCCCCAAACAGCCCAACTCCAATGTTTGTCACAACAACCATTACATGCATTTGCGTCGTTAGTGGCATCATCGGTTGAAGCAACCACACGACACATTCACTATTTAAACCGCTAACTGTGGGATGTTTTTTTTAAAGAAGTTCTTGCCAGAAGTTCAAGTGTGGAAAAGGATGGTACAAATTCATCAACCTGCCATCATTGTTAACGATTGGTAAGACTCTCAGTTGTAGTCTGATAGCATCATTTGGCTCAATATAAGCGGTACTTAAATGTCGTATAAGCGGTAAAGCTGGAATAGAGCTAGGTGCCAAAGTGGCTGAAGTCTTGAAGGTGCCGAGCAACTGCGCCAGCAATTGCACTGGTGCGCTTGAAGGCGGCCAGGTTATTACACCCCCTCCCTAAAGTTTGAGATGCCGGTGGTCCATCTGTTGAAATAGGGAGGTGGAAGAAGGAGAGGGTGGACCTAAGGGCCAATAACCGCACCAGTACGCATGCTCAATACCTTAAGACTCCAGCCACTTTCCCAACTGGCCCCATACCAACATCGCTTACACTGAGCCAAATGATGCTATCAGAAGGGAACTGGAAGCCTTAATCATCATTAACAATGACAGTTGGATGCGGAATCTGTCACAATTCTTCCCAAACATAAACCGCTGGAAAGACATTCTGAAAACCAACCCAAAGTTACAGGACTAAAAGATGAATGTGATACAATGTTATTACCAGAATTAGCCTTAACTTGAAATTTAATATGCTGCGTCAACTGATGGCACCAATTACTCCACCAACCCCGAGTCATTGGCAGGCTCAACAGCAACAAGTGTGCATAATGGGCGCTAACAAACCTGGATGTTGGATACCTGTTCAGTGAGTACATTTCCATTGTTTTTATTGTTTCTTCAGTGATTTTTTGTGTGTGCGTTAATTTCAGCAAAACTATGTTCTCTTTACTCCCCAGTTTTTATGTTGCTTAGAGACCATCTACCATAATGCACTGCAAGCGAAAAATTGAATACATTAAATGTAAGTTTGGTGGTTTTGATTTTATACAGTCAATCTTTTTCTCATTCTTATTTAAAAACAGCTTTAATTTCTGACCTGTCAGCACTCACTATTTTGCACTTTTCCAATGCTATTGAAAACGTGCTAACAGGTCGAAAATTAAAGCAGTTTTTTAATGTCCATTGTGGATGAGGATCGATTTCAGCCTGACCCAACTTTCGTTAGTCTTAGTCTCCACATACCAAGTACCTTTGTAACCTCTCATGATCTGCCAATTTTACGCCGATGGTAGACAATTCAAAATGCATTTAGGGTGTAAATTTCTCCATTCTCTCCCAACTGCACTGCCTGTCTATCAATTATTATATCACCGAGTATTGCAATTTTGTGTGAACTGGTTTCAAACACATCACAGCACAAGAAAGTTTGTATTATTGAATGGGTGCAAAGATCCAGAAAAAAAGAACAGGGTGAGAGAGAGCAAACAGGCTAAGTCGGAGATTGCAATCATGCATTACTATACCTGGCAAAGTATTTCGGATGATGTCCACGCCCGTGGTGATCTGGATATGTCCACTGGGTGTCCGCGTGTACCTAACATTTGATTCATCGCCTCCCGTTATCCTCCTTAGGTCATCGGCAACAGTATCTTTGCTCATGGAGGTTGGCATGTCCGGCTTGTCTCTTCCCATGCAGTTACCCATGGTTAAGAATTAGAACCACTAAAATGAACAAAGAACAAAAAAAATGGACTGTAGTTAAATTAAAGTACTTAGAAGCACTAGCCATGTCATTTGCTTTGCTCACTCTATTGATGTCAATCCATGCTTCATAAGTTCTTTAATTCTTAGAGCATCACAAAATCAATGTACAGATAATTTCGACGCAAGCTAATTGCAATTTATTCCCATGCAGTTACCCATGGTTAAGAACTGCAAATGATGCTCACAGTTCATCCATCACATTCCTCAGCATGCCTGCATTTTATTTACATCATTCAAAATGTACGATTTGTTTGTTTGCACGATTGTACATCTACTCCTTCAGAAGTAAGGCCCGACGAAGGCAACAGTTGCGCCAACGAAAAGCGTTTACAAGGTTTACTTTACGCGGAATTTGCTCGCCCAATCAACGGACCTCCGTGCTCTAAAAACAAAAATGTTTAAAATGCACACACACACGTCAGCTTTTTCTGTGTATCCTGCCAGTTGATGCCAACCAATTTTAAGATAAATATTATGTAGTGTTGCTGATGCTAAGTCTGATGCAAAAGATGTCATCCTTTAGATTTTTTGGCAACCAAGTTTCTTCCCAATATGTTTGTTTAAATAGGAACTGCACCTGATTGAACTTTTCAAATCATGAACAGTTTTCAGAGCAGTTTGTCGTGTATTTGATTAGTTTGATCGAATTTTCGTCATTCTTGCAGTTTGTTGCATAATTGATTAGTTTGTCTGATCGAATTTTTATCAGTCTTGCAGTTTTTCGTATATTTGAGGTCAAAAAATCGAGTTACAGCAATGAAAATAGGCCTAACAGAAGCCAATTTAATCATCTTTCATTTGGTGCTAGTACTCTCATCATTGTAGGCGCCTTAGCTATGGAGAAGTAGAGGTACATACACACATGCACATCGTACGTTTTCAATGATATTCGATGATAAAAATAGAGATGGGCTAAAGATAATTTGGGTTTAAAAGTTCGAAAGACAATTCATCCCCGATGCTGGTACCTAATTCAGTTAAACCAGGAGAAAAATAAACGTAAGGGAATCTGGTTTCGTAACTTCATCGAACTACAAAGTCAGCAGCGTCGACTGTATAAGTATCTGTTAGCAGAGGTCACCACCTACATTAGACATGGTATGCACAGTATTGTCAATGCTAATTTTAGTACATTTGTTTTTAAACAATAGGTGTTTATGCTGAAATGGTGCACACATTTTAATTGTAGTTACTCGTGCATCCGCAATATCACTGCACCAGCTGGTGTTAGGGCAGTGTACTAGGGGTGAAATGAAAGTAAAATTTGCAGAATACCAAATACCGAATATGCAAACAATATTTAAACAATATTTGGCACCAGACAACTTGCGTATTCGGCCACATACAGACTTATCAAATTGTTTGACCGAACACTTGGCTGACTAATCTGCCGCATACCGGTAAATTAGACCACACAATTTTGGTTAAAATGTGTGACCAAACTGAATAAGGCAGAGTTAAAATGGCTCAGTGGTAGGATCTCAGCATTTGGTTTTAAAGGTCGAGGGTTCATTCCTAGCTCAGGCAGTCTGACATTTAAGTCGAAAAGGCACCATAAATAGGTTTGCATCCGTACTTATTCGATCCTTTTGAGCCCACTTGGCTTTCCGTTCTGTTTAATACCAAAATGAATAAGGGTAGGCAAAATAGTTAACCAGGTTTCCTAATGAGAAACTGAAATAGGCTAAAGGTGTGCGATGCTAACCTTCGCCTTTTGAAAAATGTATCTATCCTCCCCCTCATAACATGAATAATTTCGTATTGGGCCCTGAAATGTAGGAAGCTAATTCGCCACAAACCAAAAGCGAAATGCTAAGCACAATGTCCTGCTTTAACAAAATTGCGTACATTTTTATTAAACCATTATTTGGCCATAAACAACCATCAACAAATACCAACAATCCTAACACTACTCGGCCGAATACCAAATATCGTTATTTAGCCAAATTCAATATTTCACGAGTATCGAATCTTTGCCCAAATTGGTCATATACCAAATAATTAATGAATATTTGGCACATCTCTACCGTGTATAAAATATGCACTCCTTCCAGTAATTAACCACTAGTACTCCTGTTGTTTCTATTTCTCCTGATTCAGAAACATAACAACTGGAGCGACAATTAAACATGAACATGCACTGTTGTCAAGACTGATCTTTGAAAGCCATAAAATGTAAAATTAAATAAAAGATTAATATGAGAAACTAGTGCACAATACTTGTAGCATATTTAACATTAAAGGGTCATTCATAGACATAGCAGCACCTCCAAAATATACTTCAGCATTATTTTTTTTTTGCCACCAATTAAACAACGTTGGTATTTAAGTCAGCAGCGACGAAGTACACAAACAGCCAAGATGGCGCTGCAATCCAACAAATGATGGACAGATATAAATCTATAACTTGTTCTACAGGATTGCTTTACGCTTATAAAACTAAATTTCCCAAAGTATTTTTTAGTAATGTGACCTTACAAATGAAGGAAAAACTCACTCTTTCACTGCAAAAAACAGTACAGTAAGTCTTCGCAAGAGGACATCTAACAGCCATACTATTCCATGCCATAAAAATGGTGGTCCACACAGGTTGGGCGGACTGTTTCAAACAGTCTATCTAGAGCAAGAGCCTCTTGCAGGCCAGTAAATGTATGAATGGAGGGTGCAAGACATTAGCCAGCTCCCTATTGAATGACAAGCAAGAGGAACGTACCTGAATGGCCGTCTGTCTGGCCAGAAGAGGTAGTGGAAGGCTAGTGGGCCCCTCCCTCCCAGCAGGCAGTCATAGGGTCCCTGTTATCAAAGGAGGGGACCTTTGCAACTGGCTACAAGAGTCGAACCTGCAGTGAACAAAAAATAAACTATCAGTAAAGGTATGCAGTGGCAAAGCACTGGCAAATACGACTAATTAGCTGACACAACATCACTCAAAGGAATCAAGACACAACTAGTAAAATGAGTAATCAGGACACAATGCCATGCAACCACTGAATCTAAAAGAAGCTAAGTAATGACGGCCTATATAGCACACCCCAAAACTGGTCATTACAAGTTAAATAATTGTGGCTGTATAAGGACAATCGATAAAAATGTATATATCTCATGCTTGGAAGGTGACTAATATAATTATCACTGTACGAATTCGTATAAAACCTTTACCAAATTTAACAAAATTAACATGGTCATGGCCTACCAAGACAAGGAATCTTAAAGCAGCATTTAAACTACAGCTGCCCATTACATTATTCACAGGTTTTCAATCATTCACAAAACGTCCTGTAGAAATAGCTACGATGCAGTTTAGTAAATACGTAAAGCGCCGCTAAAGAGTTACTGTAGTTTTACTGACAGCTAACGAACCCAGACCTGATTTTTCGCCCTTCAGATGCGTACACCAGTGAAGTCTAGCTGCAAAAGTCAGTGAAGCAGCAGATGGGCGGATGACATAAAAATGCAGCATGCTAGTTGCGAGGGGTCATGTCTCTTTGGAGGCGTACGTCCTGACAAGACATCAAAATAAATGTCCCGACTTCCGAGCTTCCTGCTTAGCAGCTTGAAATATAGCAACCCCCAAAATAGCTGGAGCAAGTTGTTCGCATTCAGAATTGAAGAGATGCTAGCACCAACTCAATGGCTGTTTGTGAAGTTCTTAAAAAGGTTTGAATGCAAAAGGGAGCTAGGTTACTTTTTATTTCTTTTAAATTTATGTAATTGAAGACATGTGTTTCATTCCCACAACGTAGGCAGAGTTAAATTTTGGAACAATTAGGTTTTTGTGACTTTTACAGAAGTGAGCATAGATACGGGCTGGAGGATTTCTTTTAATTATTTAAGGGGATGAATTACGTATGGTGAACCGTGAGCATTAGAGGCAGCTCCAAAGAGGTGCAAATGGTATGCCTACTTCTAAACCTTTTTTTTTATTAAAAAAAAAAGAAGAAATTGAATTTTCTCGACATACCGTAATTCAATTAAGAGGAAAGGTAAACGTGCAGTGTAGGCTACTAAAAAGATGTAAGGGAGGAGCCATTTTTAACATCAGAGCAAAACTAATTAATTATATGAAAATTTTAGTACAAGCAGTCCCCCCCCCGCCCCCCACCATTTATTTTGATACCGAAAGAAAAATATACCAATGGAAGGAATGAGACAAATACACAAAGGAAAAAAACTACTATAGGAATTCTTTACGCATGAAATTGGGAGTAGCATAGAAGAAGGCACGTTGGGGTTGAACCTTGAGCATACATATTTATTTTAGCACGTTTTGTATCTTGTTCAACTTCTGGGTAAAGACCCCATTCAGCCAGTTGTAGAAGTTCGAGTGATCATAAACGATTTTACAGATAACCTATGTTAAAATTAAGCTATATTGGTTTTTACCTAATAAATACACATGAAAAATATCACGGAGTTTGCAAGGATTAACCAGAACACGAGTGATATTTTTCACATGTATTTATTAGGTAAAAAACTACACAGCTTAATTTTAACATGAAAAATGAAATGACAAAAAGTAATGGACATTTTGAATGACAGCTTGGTTGGTTGATAATGAACAAGCACAACTAGCGGAAATGGGCAAAATGGAAAGTCGGAATGACATGGAAAATTTAAAGGAGAGGGATGATTGAAAGTGAAAAAATAGCTCGAGTAAAACTTTAAATGAAATTCACGAAACAAAAATGATAGACGGAACTAAAAACTAAATGGGAGAGAAGTGTACATGAAATTAGTGGCCGTTTTGATGGTAAAGTATGAATGGGAATGGGCAACTTGAAAATATTGAAGTGGAAATCTGAAAGTTAATGCTGAAAAAGGAAAAGATGACCTTGAAACAATGAAAGAGGACAGAAGACCAAGAAAACCTGAATGGGCTAAAGAGAGGGATGACTTTGAAAAACTAATGAGGAGAGGGATAACCTACAAACACTAAATGAGGAGAGGGCTAACCTTGAAACACTAAATGAGGAGAGGG